>JAVLUX010000016.1:9529760-9649760 GCA_032164185.1 Moxostoma hubbsi | reverse complement strand
AGTGGTCAAGGAGAAGAAAGAGAGGAAACCACGGAAAGAGGTCTTTACCCTATATGCATTAATATCTGTAATATCATTAAAATCTCTTATATTATGGGGTAAACTCAAGGTATACACGAGAAGCAATGGAAGCATATTGTAGTTGAAATACTTAGAATTATTTGGTAAAGGTCAGGAATATTTGATCTCTCCCATAATAATTAACAAAGCTGTTAACACTGCAAGCATGTGACTTTCAGAGTTTTGTTCATTATTATGGGAGTGATCAATAATGTCACTTAACTTTTAGAGCCGTAAACAAATATTCTGACTTGGGTAGACTCTAGCTGGCTAGTTATCAAATGACAGTTAATTGGCAAAACATTTTGCAAACTTTTGGCCGCCAGTGTATATCTACTAGCCATCTTGCTTCTGCTGCATCCCAGCCATCCATTTGTTTCTTTTTTTGGAAATCTAAACACTTGAATTGTATTAGTTCCAGGCAGCATCCTGCCACCAAATAGCATGGTCCAAATTTTAATGTTGACATTGTATGACAATCACATTTTGTCTCTGAATGAAGCACCTCCCGCGGTTGTTTTGAATGTGTGTGTAACTAACTGAAATGTTCTAGGAACAAAGACGTCACTTCCTAAACCAAGGAATGCCATCATGAAACTATATAATATATAGTCTATATAATGAATGCGAAAGGCTGTAAAGCTTCAAAAAGGCACAAAAGTAGGATGAAATATCCTAAATACTCAAGTAATTTTAAAATTTGCTAGTTTCTGTAACCCTTAGGTTTCAGTTCCATACTTGAATTTGCAGATACCAAAAACAACATTGTCCTACAATGCAGTCATGCTTTAATGTGTCCATCATGCTAATGAGTCTGTTTTTGCCTGTTAAAAAAATAAATCACACTAACTCAGTCAAATTTACACTTTATTTAACCTCTCTTCATCTGCATTAAACAGAAGAAGGTAAAGGACGCTGGTGCTCCTAAGAGGCCGATGAGCGCTTACATGCTGTGGCTCAACGGCAACAGAGAGCGCATCAAGAAGGAGTATCCTGGGATATCGGTTACTGAGATCTCCAAGAAGGCTGGAGAGATGTGGAAAAAACTAGGCAGTGACCAGAAAGAGGTCTGCTACATCACAAGCCTCAAATCACACGTACCACAATAACCTGAAATTCTTCACAAGCCTAATTATAAATGGCTTCTTAAAGGAATAGTTTAAACACCCAAAATCCTAACATTTCATCATCATTTACTCATTTACATGCCATCTCAGATGTGTATGTCTGTATTTCTTCTGCTATATATATATATATATATCTCAATCTCAGCTCTCTTGGTACATACAATGCAAGTCAACATGGTCCAATAATTTGAAGCTCCAAAAAGGACATAAAGGCAGCTTAAAAGTAATCCATAAGACTCCAGTAGCATCTATATCTTCAGAAGTTATATGATAGGTGTAGGGGAGAAACGGATCAATATTTAAGTTTTTTTTTTTAACTATAAATCTACACTTTCAGCCAGTCCTCTTATACTAGTTCATGAGAGGGCAGAGTTCTTTTGTTTTTTGGCAATTCGCAATCTTCGTGCATGTGGCAAGTTAAGCTTCCCCGCATGTGGAAAGTTAAATATTTTATGCATGGTTTCTTGTTTTTTTTTTTTTCTACAGAAAATTACCTCCTATCCTACAATTGCAGAGTGACTCTACCACTGAATACATTTATCAGCCACATGCTATTTGTCTGTGGTTTGTACTATATTGTGCTGCAGACTAATAGTCCTGGCATAAACTCTCAATGCTATGATGTTTTATCAAGTAAAATGACTTGTTTATTTCAAAATATCTCTTGTCTCTCACAGGAGTGGGACAGAAAGGCAAAAGAGGCCAAGAAACAATATGAGAAAGCCATGAAAGAGTACAAAGAGGGTGGAGGAGGAGCATCCACTGTTACTAAGTGAGAAACTGCATCAACACACTAAGTCTTCCTCTTGAACATGCACTCAATTGAGTCTTAATTGTTATCTCCTTGTGTTTTGCCCAGAGAGAAGAAGAAGAAAGGTGGGAAGGTGGAAGGTAAGAAGAAGGTTGCAGGAGAAAATGAGAAAAAGGAAAACGGCAACGACAGCTTTAAGAGTAAAGAGTTCATCTCCAGTGAGGAGAGCTCGTCTGAATCTGACCACGGCAAAGGCAGAAAACGCAAGGTGTGTGACACTCGATTGCTCTTGTATTTGTAGAGCTGTTAAGTTCATCGTTCCAAACCCAGCAGAGAATGAATATTTTCAAGCCATGGATTCTCTCTGGAGATTCTATGACTGACCATCTCTTTAGGAGTTATTTAGATTTATATAATCTAATGGAATATTTAAGTCAGTCATTTGGGTTTGGAATGACACTACTAAATAATGACAGAATATTTGATTTTCTATCCCCTTAACTTAACCATTGTTTCTCTCAGGCATCTGATGATGATGATGATGAGGAAGAGGAAGCTGCTTCCACACCTCCCAGCTCAGAGGAGGAGTCAGGGTCTGACTGATATCACACTGACAGCATAAAGACATTTCCACAACATCTCAGGTCACACGAACAAATGTATGATGGTTACTTGGACCAAGACCTCCTGCTTCCTCTTAATGTACATCCCAAGCACATTTTTACACCTGTTCCAATCTTTTTCATTCAAACTCGGGAATAGACTGGTAACAATAATTCCACATCTCTTAAGAGCAACATCTGCAAAGCTCTCTGGTACTTTTTCCAGGTTCGATAGAAACAGACAAAATTCAGATAAGTGTGGATATTTTTCAATATAGAGAAACTGCCGTTCATTAAATGTCTTAGTTGTTTTGACAACACAAATTTTGTAATTTTAAGCTAAGCTATCCAATTGTTAATCACTTTTTTGAAATAAATAAATAAAAATTAAATGAGTGATGAATTCTCTCTGTGTTTGTTGGGGAGGGGGGGGAATTTTGCCCACATGGTGGGTATCAGCCAACTAAGTATTGAGTGCTGCACATGCTCATACTTTTCATGTTCATACTTTTCAGTTGGCCAACATTTCTAAAAATCCTTTTTTTGTATTGGTCAAGTAATATTCTAATTTTCTGAGATACTGATTTTGGGGTTTTCATTAGTTGTCAGTTATAATCATCAAAATTAAAAGGAATGAACACTTGAAATATATCAGTCTGTGTGGAATGAATGAATATAATATCCAAGTTTCACTTTTTGAATGGAATTACTGAAATAAATCAACTTTTTGATGATATTCTAATTATATGACCAGCACCTGTATATATATTATAGATGAGGAATATTCCTTGGAAAATAGTCTTGAGTGTATTCAGAGAAATATTCATTGATGTTATGTTACTATGGTAGTTTGGTTAAAACCTAAAGTTAAGCAAACTTCGTTATAATTGCAAGGATGTTGTCACTAAGGGGTTTCTTAACGTAAGGGGTGTCTAACAACCGTCTGCTGGTCTGTCTCCCTCAAAGAAGTACGTTAGTCGCCAAATCTGTTTGACTAATCCAGGGTCATTAAGCTGTTTACTGCACCAACATGTTCATAATGAGCCTATGTAAGTGACCCCTGAGGCATTGTCCAAAGCATCTTTCACGGCAACAAAGATGAAAGTGTCTGTTAAACCTAAAATTTCTACTGCGTAACCATTTATACCTGGCAATCAGCTTTTCTTGCCTAGTTCCAGCAAAATGGTTTTGTTAGCTCTGAAAGCCTGGTAAATACACTCCATCAGGGATATGAAGGACCACTAATGGCCTAGAAAGTAAGTTTGTGGCTTTTAATATAGCATTAAACCATCATGATGAAAGTCTCTGGTCTAAAGCACAAAGTTGAAAAAAAGCATGTGGTTTTTAATTTGATAGAGGAATAAGAGAGAAGGATGGAGATTTTTTGTTCTACTCGATGGTAAAGTGAAAATGTATAATGTCACTGAATGTTATTTATTTAGTATTATAACACAGTGACAATAATTATTTTGTATTAAAATATTTAAACAAAAATATTAAAATGTAATAAATGTTTATTACAAAATAAGATTTTTTAAAATCGAAAGAGGAATATTTGAAAAAGATGGAACTATGTTTTTAAATTTTTAATGATAATAATGTCAGAGTCTGTTATTTTATCTATGTAATAAAATGAAAATTTTATTTTCATTTAATATGATTATACTGAAAGGCGGCACGGTGGTGCAGTGGTTAGCACTGTCACCTCACAGCAAGAAGGTCGTGGGTTCAAACCCTGGTTTCCCTGGCCTTTCTGTGTGGAGTTTGCATGTTCTCCCCGTGTCTGCATGGGTTCTCTCCGGGTGCTCTGGCTTCCTCCCACCATCCAAAGACATGCAGGCTAGGTTAATTGATGTCTCCCAAAAAATTCCCCTAGATGTGAGTGTGAGTGGTTGTCTTTATATGTGTGGCCCTGCGATGGACTGGCGACCTGTCCAGGGTGTACCCCGCCTTTCGCCCAATGTTAGCTGGGATAGGCTCCAGCACCCCGCGACCATGTACAGGATAAGCGGTTGATGATGGATGATTATACTGTATTAGGTAACAATACATTTACATTAGTTAATGCATTAGGTATCATGAACAAACTATTAACTAATGTTAACTAATACAACTTTTGATTTAAATTTATTAGTAAATGTTTTAATGAAATGTAACTAAGATTATCAAATGATATAAAGGTATTGTTAATTGATAGTTCATGTTAACTAATGTCGTTAACAAATGGAAGCTTACTGGAAAGTGTTACCTTTTATTATTATTATTAATAATATTATTCCTAATATTATATTTCTCATAATAATTAGTGATAGTAATATTTGAATAAACTGTTTAAAATATATGTATTTATTTTAGTTTAATAATTAATATATTATTATTAATACATTTGGTATTATTAATATTATATTTCTAATTGTAATAGTAGCTTAATATGTTAATAAAAGATGTATTAAAAAAGTTTCAATATTTTTCATAAATGTAAATTAATTAAATTAAGATTTTATTCTAGTAATTTTTATTTTAAAAATGATCCTGTCCTCTTGGCCTCTTCCTCTCGCTCTCTGAAACTCTTGTTTTGTCCCATGGGTGTCAATGTACTTCCTCTTTGTAGACTAATCCATTTTTTGCCATGTGTAAGAGTCAGTGTCATCAATGTTCTTAGCTGCGTTCATGTTTCTGGCCATTGTAATTTATGGGAAGTTGCATCCACACAAAGATGACTCTGAAAGCTTTCCAGCAGCAGATGGAGACGAGGTTACAATGTAACTGACCACAAACATAATGGAACCACTTTAGTGATGAGGAAATCGGATCTTCACTTGATGATACAAAATCTACCAAAATAAAACACATGTGAATGTGTTAATATGTGAATATATGTATTTCATATTTAACCCACTCGTTGTTTTTTTGTTTTTTTACAAAAATGACAGCATGTGCTCCTTTTTGCATGCCCACAGAGCTTTCATTCATCAACATTTATAATGTGTCAAAAATCAACAGATAATGTGATTTTATAAATGGAAGATATAGGTCAATTTTTCTCATATTAAGCTGAAAAGAGATGAGCAAATGAGCAGGCTATTAAGGAGATGGAGAGTGTGTGGCCCCTGGGGGCCAGATAGAGGGAGGGGCATGCAAATAAAAAGGGGCGGGAAAAATGTGGCCAAAAGTTACTGTCAGTTCACTAGTTAAAAGAAAGAGATGGGATCCAAAGTTCAGCAGATGTAAAATTGTCTGGTTCACAGTGGTTTTTCCTGCCTCCTTGACTTTTCTTCTGGCCCAAGTGGGATTTTCTTCATCTTACACTTGGCAGTCAAATAACATACACATCTACAATGGCTCCCATAGTGTTGCGGGTTTTCAAAGATTTCTTTGTCTATGAAACATCCAAATCAGTAGTGGTGAAGAGCTGGTCTGTTGGAATCATCAACCGTGTCGTCCAGCTGCTAATTATTCTCTACTTCGTCTGGTAAGAACTGTAAACTGATACATGTGATACTTTAATGACTAATTTAGGGTAATTGACTCAGAGTTTTGTTTTTAAGAGCTTGTAAAAAAATGACAAGAGTATTAATACAATGATTTGAATGCAGGACTTTCACCATTATATTAAAATACCTTTTATTAAAATAACTTTTCCCTTCTAAATACATTTTCTTTCCATTCATTTCATTAGATATTTTAATGGTGAAAGCCCTGCATTGAAATTATTGTATTAAAACTCTTGTAAAAATTTTAAAATATTATAAAAAATCTAATAAAAATAAAAATTATTTTGTTGAGTTAAACATTAATAATTTGAACTTTTATATGTATTTATTTATTTTGCAAATCGGTTGTACATCAATTAATCAATGACACTGATTAAAGAAAACATGAATTGATCATTAAAAATGTCAACTAAAAATATTCTTTCAAAAAAAAAAATTATATATACAATTTTATACAATTTTTGTATTTTTTAAAATTTTGTAAATATAAATGTACATGTTAATATACATACAATACATGTATATACAAATATACATGTTTTTATTTATTTTGAAAATTGGTTGTAAGATGGTACATTAATTAATAAATGGCACTGACTGATCATTTAAAAATAAATAAATAAAAAAAATATTTTTAATATTTAAATTAAATGTACTGTTTAAATAATCTAAACAATAGGTGTACTGTGTAATTTATCTTTACTGTGCAGTCTGTGGGTCATTTTAATTATTTGGTTTATTACACTGTTTAATATCAAATTCAATGATTTGCTATCATTCTAGGTATTTCATTGTTAGATAAAAAAATCAATAACCTTTTTTTTTGAAGGTCTTGTAGATCTTATAGATTTGTGAAGTTTGTATGTGCATGTATGTACATAAATGAATACACCCCCTCTGAACAAAGATTTAGGAAAATTTCTGTTCCAAAATTATTACTATTACAGTTACATTTATGCATTTGGCAGAGGCTATTATGCAAAGCAACTTACAGTGCACTTATTACAGGGACAATCCCCCCAGAGCAACCTGGAGTTAAGTGCCTTGCTCAAGGACACAATGGTGGTGACTGTGGGCATCGAACTGTCAATCTTCTGCTACCATTTCTGTGCTTTAGCCCACTACCACCACCACCACTCCACTCCACTCCAGTTCATGCGAAGATTACAAAATTAAACGATATGTTATCAACATCTGTAAAATAATTAAATTAAGCCGTTTTGCTTGAGTAAAGATTTGCAAAAATGAGTACACCCTTGAAAAATTCAAATAGTAAGCAATCTTTTAGAACTTAGAAAGTCTTTTAAATACTGCTCTGACCCTTCATGACATCAAATGTAAAAGTTCACGGCATATTGTCACATCTATCTTGTTCCACTCCTGGAGGATGACCTCCTTGAGTACTCTGATGTTTAATAGGGAGTGATGCTTGACTTGCACCCCAAAGTGCTCAAATAGGGGTTGAGGTTGGGTGGCACATAGACAGTAATATCTTGTTTATCCATAGGAATGCAGCTGTGGCTTTGGAATAATGTTTAGGGTCATTGTCATGGTGAAAAATGAGTGCCCGACACGCCAGGGTGGGGAGAGAGGGTGGCATCTTCTCTTTTAAGATTTTGCTGAACATTTGGGAAGTACAATCCCCCCACATCATCAGCACTCATAAATCCCCATTTAAGAACTTTACCACCACTGTACAGTACATCCTTATGGGTACCCCCTGCACTTCCCACTTTACTCCTGTGTGATGCCATGCATTTTGGATTCCATCAGATTAAAAAAAAAAAAAAGACTTTGGGATCATGAGACCAGCTTATAGATTCTCAAAGGTTTTCATCTTGATCAGTATGGGCCTTGGCAAAGGCTAAACAAGCTTTTTTATGTTCAGCAGTTCAGCAGTGCCTTCATGCATGGGTGACACCATCCATTCCACTTCTTCGCAGAATGCGTCTTACTATGTGAGATGAAACAGTCACTCCAGTTTGGCTTCCCACAGCTTTTGCCAGCTCTGAGGCACATGTTTGGTGGATGGCAAAAATCGCTCATCATGTGGTGAAAGCTTACAGCAATGGTCAGAACATTTCAAGAATCGTTTTTGAATTGCTGTGTCACATTTGCTACTGTGTTTTGAGTCAATAACAGTGATTTGCTTATACTCTTGTACCATTGTCCGCTTTGGTGCAATTCAATCATTTTCTTTCTTAATTTACTTGATAGTTCTCTAACATGCGGTCCATTTGCTTTCAGCAATGAGTCTATTTGAGTGTGATGTTCAAAAGAATAATCTGTTGATCAATATATCTGTATTATAATATAACTTTCAGCAGGGTGTACTCATTTTTGCACATGTATTGTACATGTTTCATTAGTATTTGATAAACCAGAGTTGCTTAAACCTTACAAAACAAAGTATATCTTATTTGAAGAAGAATCCTTTATTTTGGTCACACATTATACACAGTTTTTTTGCATATATACAGTGAAATGTATTAGTTTTCACATATCCCAGCTAAGCTGGGGTCAGCCATGATACGGCGCTCCTGGAGCAGATAGGGTTATGGGCCTTGCTCAAGGGCCCAACAGTGGCATCTTGGTGGTGCAGGGGCTTGAACCCGACCTTCTGGTCAGTAACCCTGAGCCTCAACCACTGAGCCACCACTGCCCCAAAGAGAACGCTGAATTTGATAGGTTTCAGATGGGGTGTACTCATTTATGCAGTGTACTGTATTTTCAGCTGGGTGTTTGTGCATGAAAAGGCTTATCAGACTCGGGACACGGGAATTGAGTCTGCAGTCATGACTAAAGTGAAGGGCTTTGGCAGCTATCCCAGTCGTGTGATGGATGTGGCAGACTATGTAGCTCCACCACAGGTCAGCATATTTACATTGAAAAGCTGAAATCTGCACTGCAATCTGCAATTATATAATAGGCTTATAGATCTCTGTCCCTCTGTCAGGGCTCTTCAGCATTCTCCATCATCACCAAATTGATCATCACAGACAATCAGACGCAAGGACGATGCCCTCAGGTCAGACTCAAACCTGAAAAGACTTGCTAATCAAATACCCCATTTCATTTGTTTTAACACACTCTTTCTTTCTTCTATTTCTCTGCCCCTTTGTTAGACTGATGCTAAATTTACATGCACTTCTGATGCTGACTGTATGCAAATAACAGACTCACATTTAGGGAATGGTGGGTTCTTTATTTTCTATCTTTCTTTCTGTCTTTCTTTCAAAGGTATCTTCAGATACTGTATGTCTCTCCATTTTCTCCACAGGTATTTTAACAGGCACATGTTTAATAAATAATACTAAAGGACAGTGTGAAATTCAAGGCTGGTGCCCTGCAGAAAATGATCACGTTAATGTGTAAGAAACATACATGAATAAATGCCTTATGTTGCACATATTAAAGAAATAGTTCACCCATAAATGAAAATTTTGTCATTTACTCACTCTTATGTTTCTCTAGTCCTGTATAACTTACTTTCTTTCATGAAACACAAAAGGAGGTGTCAGGCAAAATGTTAGCCTCAGTCACACTTCATTGCAAGTAAAATAAGATTAAATGAAATTCTGCCTGAAAGTCATGCATCCTTGAAAAAACACAAAGCTGAGTAAATGATGACAGAATTGTTATTTTTGGGTGGACTCTTTGTTTTATTAGACTTATCTGTTCACTGTCAGGTCTGTAATGGAGGGGGTCGAGAACTTTACCATCTTTGTCAAGAACAGCATTCGCTTCCCTCTATTTAATGTCACCAGGTGAGTTTCTGACTTCTGCACAAAAAGCAAAAACTATATTGTTGTGAGAAACCATTTTTATATTATTTCACTTTATAAACATTAAATTTCCTTCTTAAATCTGAGAAATTTCAACAGCCAAAGAGAATTTGACTAAAATTATTGATGCCCTCTGTTCTTTCTCTCTCACCCTCACAGGGGCAATTTCCCTTTCAACTTAAGCAAGTCGTACATTACACACTGTAATTATGATCCAATACTCCATCCAACCTGTCCAATCTTTAAAGTGGGGGATATCTTGAAACGCGTTAATCAAAATCTCAGCCAAATTGCCAGAACAGTGAGTCCACCACTCTGCTTTAACTCTCATCAAACATCCTGTTTTTATTTGACCAGTGAGATGATAGGTAGATATATTCAGTACTCTGTGTCCTGAATCTATCCATTATATCTCTCAGATGACTGGTCCAGTTTTGTTAGAGCAAAAGTTAATATGTATTGATTGACATGTTTTAATATAGTCTTTTCTGCAGGCAAAATATGTAATTACTCTTTGTACTTGTGTTGGTTTAGCTGGCTAAGCTTTGGGGATCCAGGGATGAGCTAAATCTGACAAAGACTCCTTTGGGGCATTTATTTAAGCTAAACTTAATAATTCTTAATTATGATTATAATGTTTAAAATAAATAACATATTTTTTTTTTCAATTTTAAAACCCTCTGGGTTCTGAGGGTGTTTTGGGCCCTGGAGAAATGTTGAAATGCCTTGACATTTGTGCTTTTATCAGTTGCTTAAAAACACATTAATGGCTAAAGTCTGATAACACTGTATTCAGCACAAACTGGGCTACAATAATATGTGAACAACGTGTGTACATGTTTGTATTTTTGAGAAAATAATGTTTGTGCGTTGTTTTTGAAAAAGAAAAAATTTTAAGTCATTGAAATAAGGCCATATAACAAATACTAAAGATTTGTCCACAAGACTTTTGAGAACTGGATCTTGTAGCCTAGAGTTTTTGCTACAAAATGATGTGAAAACCATCCTGATCACTCATTCATACAAAACAATATAGTACTTTAACTTTTGTAAGACACTTTTAGTGTTAGAAAGGTCATATGTGAGGAGGCGTGAACTATAATGAATATTGATTGTAATTCACACCTGAGGAGACAAAAGACCCCTCCCCTGAGCCAATCAATACGGAATGTGACAGAAAGAGAATGAATGTGAGGAGACTTAATTATCAAAATCAAGTTTTAAGTTAAAAGAATTAAACTGACTATACATTTTCTTTACATAAATACTTTACTTAATTTTAGACCTACACTACCGTTTAAAAGAAGTCTCTTCTGCTCACCAAGACTGGATTTATTTGATCCAAAATACAGAAACAATATTGATATTTTGAACTTTTTACAATTTAAAAGAACAGTTTTCAATTTGAATATAAATGCAAAATGCAATTTGTGATAATTTCTGCAGTCCTCAGTGTCACATGATCCTTCAGAAATCATTTTAATATGCTGATTTTCTAATATTGGCATATTTAAAGTGCATTTTACTCCTTTAACCTGAACACATATTTGCAAGCACAATCTTTGTTGATGATAATGATGATAGTGTAATGGCATAAACACTAGTTAAAATATGATCTAAACATTCCTATTATTTTTATATCATATTACATATCATATTTATATTATACAGCATACAATTTAAATACCTGCTTTAGCCGAAACAACATTTAAATGTAACTAAAATTGCTTATTAGGACATATTTCAAATTTCAATACTCTGAATCCTAGAAACACTCCCACTAGTAAAATATGTTCAAGTTTATATAAAATATCATGTCATCTAATGTAAGTAAAATTACTAAATGACTTACTCGTCCGAAATTGTATCCTCGGCTGGATCAAGTCTCTCTTCAAAATACAAACGTTCATCAGAATCCCGCAAATCGTAACTCTTTGTCACTATCCAGGAGTTTCCTCGCCTATATATCGTGCATCTTCCAAAAGTGCAGAAAAGTGAATGAACTTTGTTTTCGGGGGCGTTAACCATTTGCATTGAGCGTCTCAGCACATTAGCATATGAATAGCGCCCTCTGCCCGTGGGTGTGATCACATTAGAGATAATTAGCTGAGCCTGGAGAAATTGTACATCACTTTGTTTCATACAGATTACATGGCAGGAGAATATTTGTTTTAAATTTGAATTGTTTTATTTAAAAGTAGACATTTTAAGCTTTCTTTAGACATATGTTTCATGTTTGTGTGATAAGTATTCACAGAGTTTCAGATCATTTTTGTGACGAGTTTCAGAAATATGCTCATGAACACAGAGACAGCTGAAAGCTCACCCTTTTTATTTCATTTATTTTACAAAATCACAAGGATTTGTTGTTATTGTGAGTGTACACAATTAAAAATAGACCCTTTGTAGTCTCTAATGATGTCTTACACTTATCTGTATGCCCCAGAATGATGGAGAATTTTATGTTGTTTCCGCTGTAATGACGAAAATATCCAGCAGGACGCACCGCGCGTCTGTCGACCCCAGAGGCAGGTTCAGTCTTAAGTAATTATAAATCATAAAAAAAAATAGAAGTCTATGACAGGTTTGCAGAGTCCACAATTTTCCTACTGATTTGGGCAACAAATTAGATGTAAATATCATTACACAAATTAGATTTGCATGTTATAATTTTGGCACAGTATGCCTTCAAATGAACAGAAATCTGAAAATGCATTATAGATTGATCTTCTCTAAAATCTGTAACATATTTTGAGTTATGGTATTGGTTTGGCTTTATTGGTCATTGGTCTGGTTGTCAGCTGGTTTTGATTGGGCTGTCTTTGTTATAAACATATGTGTATGTGTTTGTTAGGGAGGAGAGATTGGAATTATCATAGGCTGGAAGTGTGATCTGGACCGTTCTTTGGACATGTGCAAACCCCAATACACATTCACACGTTTGGACGCTGTGTTTCAGAAGAGCAATGTAACCAAAGGATATAACTTCAGGTAGCTCACTTACACATACTCTTAATTCCATTCATTCTGCATTCTGTCTGTTACTGGACATTTTTTCTTTTTATTCTTTCAGGTTTGCAAAATATTTCCAGTCGCCAGGTGGGACTGAGTATCGAACACTTCACAAAGCCTATGCCATCCGCTTTGAGATAATCGTGTCTGGGACTGTGAGTATTGAGTGTGAGTGACTTGTGTATAGATTATATTGAACATATTACGCATGTGCTAACTTTGCTTATCTTTTTAGGCAGGAAAGTTTAGTGCTGTGCCATTTCTGATTAATCTTGTGGCAGCATTCACTTCAGTGGGACTGGTAAGATACCTATCTATCTGCCTGTCCGTCCGTCCGTCCGTCCGTCCGTTGTCACTGTAGCCCCATCCATCCAACCATGCTTTTGTCATGCATAATCTGACTGGCTTGTATTTTTACAGGCATCGGTGTTTTGTGATATCATCCTTCTCAACTTCCTTCAAGGGGCAGAACAATACAAAGCAAAGAAATTTGAGGAGGTGCCACATGTTCCAGTTCTTAATGTTTATCTGACTCTAGATTACTCATGTAAGTATATGCAGAGGTAAAGAGCAAGTATCTGGAATAAGAATGCCTTATCCTTCTCTCACTGATAGGTATCAAGCATTAAGACAGTCAACAAGTGAACAAATGACTCTACCAGGGCAGCCAAATGCCAACCAAAGCGATTGGAAAGAACTTTGATGTCTCAGGGACCTTTTCTATTAGACGCCAGGAGTGAGTGACAAAAGACGTCAACCATTGAGCCATCCAAAGTTTGTTCATGTTATTGTATAAAATATCAGATTTTTCAGCCATAATATGTGTTTAAAATCTGTCAACACTTAGGGCTGTATTTGTTAATGATACTGATACCATTCAAACAACTCCAAATCCTAAAAACACACATGCACATAAACAATAATTAATTAAGTGTAAACTAGGTAAATAATAAATAATTATTAACTAAATTATTAATGGATAATGAATAATTAAGTAACAGATGATGTCATTGTCATTAGAACCATTCTCTTCAAAATAACATTTCTTTTCACATAACTATGTTTGTTTTTTTATAACATTTGAGTATATGTCCTCCTACTTTCCAAAAGCTAAATGCACTCTTGATACCTGTGTGTCACGAGTCACTGTTGTCTGCCCTGTGTTCTCCCCTGGCATCTGTTCCCCATGGACTACACTTCCCATAATTCCCTGCCCTCATCACTGCCAGCTGTCTCCTATTGTTCTCACCTGTGTTTAATTTATGTCAAGATTCACTGTTGTCTGCCCTGTGTTCTCCCCTGGCATCTGTTCCCCATGGACTACACTTCCCATAATTATTTAAAGCCCTGATTGTACCGGTTGTCAGTTGTTGTATGTATTCAAACTTCCCGTATTTTGATCCTGACCCTGTTCCTGTTCCTGTTCTTGTTTCCAATCGTGGTTGTTTTATTTGTTCCTGGGTTTTCGTTTATATTCTGAGTTATCTGTTTCATCTTTTGTTTTTTTCATTAAACGCTGCACTTAGATCCTCATCCCTCGTCTGCCACGTTACAGAACAACTGACCACCGGTGAGCAAACAAACAGGGTTTTATATACACAAGGACAATTAAACACAGGTGAGAACAATAGGAGACAGCTGGCAGTGATGAGGGAAGGGAATTATGGGAAGTGTAGTCCATGGGGAACAGATGCCAGGGGAGAACACAGGGCAGACAACAGTGAATCGTGACACTATGGACATTTAGAATTTTGAATTTTAACACAACCTCATGAACTACCTACCATTGACTTGCCCCCATCCTTTATATTGTATTTTCTTTACATCCACTTTACATTACTTGTACTATCACCAGATAAAGCCCCCCCCCCCCCCCCCCCCCCCCCGTATGTAACGTGTAATAAGTGATGTACAAGATGCTCAGTGCAGAGCCATAAGGTACACTTTATTTGGCAATATCTGTATTTCTATTAGATGAGAATGTTTGGCCAGTATTAGGGAGGGATTAATCAACATTTAATCCCATAACACACTGTGACATCACCACTTGTGTTCATAAAACTGGCTTGAAACTGTTAAGGTAAAACCCATACTAGCCAGACAGTGAGGGACGATTACTGACCACGGCTTGCATCACTCCAGTAACTTAAGGACAGACTTATAAGAAATCAAAATTTATCATTATTTTTGCAATTTATTCACTGTTTTCATACAGTAACATGAATGTGAATGACTGAATGAATGTTACATTTATATAGCGCTTTTTTCTGTCACTACTCTCAAAGTGCTTTACACAGTGACCCGGCTACTCTCCTCAACCACCACTAGTGTGAAGCATCCACCTGGATGATGCGACTGCAGCCATAGTGCAACAGTACACTCACCACTCAGCAACATATTAAGTCATATAAGTATTTCACATGTTATGTATCTAGTTATTTGGCATATGTACATTTATGTAATGCATGCAATGCTAGAGGTGGATGGGTTTTTCCTTGCCACAGTCCCCTTTGGCTTGCTCACTATAGGTATTAAGTCACTGTTTGAATTAATCTGCTTTGAAACTGTATGTACACTGTATTGTAAGAAAAAAAAAGTGCTATATAAATAAAACTGATTTGACTAAAATGTTATAATGCCATTGTACGCAGCTGACAAACCACATTACAGCTCTATAACACACCCTCACATTCAGTTATGGCAGTTTTCCTATCAGATGTTGTAGCTCTGTAGGAGAGCTACTGTATATATTTTCATAATTAACAATAATCTACTCAGGCCGCTAGTGCAGTTTTATTTGCCCTGCTAATATGTGCCATGTCCACACCTTGCCTCGGTCATTCAGACACTGTTTCTTTTAGCTGCAGAATTTCAAGGGTACAGCCCCACCCAGAAGGAAGTTAAAATTTGTGTTTTCTAGTCGGTTTGGGTTTTAAAGACCTAATCCACTTAGGAAAAGAGGAGTGGGGAGAAGATTCCACTGGACAATCGTCTTCTAAACAATCATCATCATCCTCAGAGATGAAGCTAGGTGGAAAGATCACCACCTCTTCAGCGAATCGAACACAACGAGGATCTTCCATTCTCCTCTGGAAGAAGAAAATAAACAATGGCATTACCTATTTTAATTGTGAACATAAATATGATGACAGTTTATTTATTCTGAATACATATCGATTATTATGATAGATATGTGAATTAAAAACATTTGTTATAATTTAGTATCTTAATTCACAACTTTTATGTGCATGTATTATGCACAGTATCAAAACAACAGTGTCACATGGTCAGGGGCTTTCAATGGCTGATACTGAAACAGACATCTAGATAGCAGCAGTGCAGTTTCAAGCTATAAGCGATATAAATGGCCGTCGATTTATTATTATATATCATATATTATATGATTTAGCGATATTAGGGCCCCCGAGCCACTAGGGGGCCCAGCAAAGCAAGTGTGTATATCATGTGTATAATAATTGTGTGTGTGTGTGTGTGTGTGTGTGTGTGTGTGTGTGTGTGTAAATATAAAATATATATATACAGTTTTAAATTTGGCCCGGAACATTGAAGTGTTGTTACCTCAGACGAGTAACAGGTCAGATGAAAAGTCCACTTCATGAATTTTGTTGTTAGTTCATCAAAAGAACAATTCTCGATTGCTACCGCATTTCCGACATCGCGTACCACTAGTGTAGACAGATTTATTATTTATAATGGGTGCGGTCAAAGGTGCTTTCAGTGATATAAATGAAATGTAATTAAATCTTTTATAGAATATAAACATAAACTCAGGTCAGGTTCAGCCAAAGCCAGTTTGGTTTAGTTGAAACTAATAAGCCATTAGATTAATCGCTTTCAGAAAATACCATTAGGCTTCCACAGTACCGCAGATCACTATACGCATATTACGCATAGGGCACCAACTCCCTAGGGGGGCACCAGAAACTCCACCGGCTGCCCTTACTCGCATGTTGTACGTTATTCAAGGACCCTGTAGCATTCGCAGAACACAGTAGATCGCCTCGCACTTTCTCATCGTGCCTTCACACCATGCACCATCATCATGATACTGTCATGGTACTCCAAGGTACTTTAAAAAATACCATGGTTTTACTATGACACATGTCATAAACATGGGGTTATCACAGACCATGTCTGAAAATAAACAAGTGTAATAGCATGGTGCTTTTTGTGAGAAATATAACAGAATAGGCTATTATTTGTGATAAAGGAATCTTTGAAAAAGTTATGTACAATATATACTGTATGTACAATAACATTTTTAAATACTCAGAAAGCAAAGAAATTAGTTAAGTATTTATAAATACTACTCATTCAATTTCTACTCATGGCTTTTTTATCTTTCCACCCCTTTCTCTGCTAAGGTCTGTGCACTGAGAGGACCTGTGTTATTTCTTAACACTTTTTCTGTAGTAGTGCAGGTTCTTGATTAATGTAAATTACAGAATGTTGTATCTGTCGGCGTAAGGAATTTTAGTGACTCACATCATAGAAGGTTTATGTTTTTAAACCAAGACTAAATTGTAGACTGGGCACCACCCAGTCTACAATTTAATAAAAGCATTAAACAACAACCACCTCCAAACAATAACACTAATATGTAGCTATGAGGTAACAAACCCACATTGTTTCAGCTTCGAAGAGCCAAATCCAAGGGGTTCAAATGGCAGTATTTTAACCAGATTGTGGTTTTTGGAGTCAAAATGATGTGTCTACACCAAACGTCTGCTTTAATCTTCATAAATAGGAGTTGATAAAAATGTAATTAATTGATGGAAAAATACAGTAACACCATACCTTTTTAACCACCGTCTCCATAGTTTTGGAAAAATCTGAATCTTCAGAGTTCTGGAGAGAAGTCTTGGGTGAGTTGCTGTGGGTGGAGTTTGAAGAGTTGGTGGCCATAAAAGAGTTTGTGTGGTCCTCGTCCTCCATGTCTTGTCTTGTGTCTTCATATGGATTTCTTCTTTTAGTCCAGTGCTCTCTTTTACGACCCAGAGATATGTGTGATGTTATAGAGGAACTGTTCATTGGCTGAGAGATGGAAAGAAAGCAATAATGTAAAGGAAAGATTAAAAAAATAAGAATGATAAACGAATGAGTTACTATTAAAAAAAGAAATTGAATATAATATTTATCATGTTATATTTTCACACACCCACTGTTACATAAAAAGCAAACATGGTTGGGCTGAAACGGGCTGAAACGGGGCCTGAATAGCTCAGCAAGTAAAGGTGCTGACTACCAACCCTGGAGTCGTGTGTTCAAATCCAGGGCGTACTGAGTGACTCCAGCCAGGTCTCCTAAGCAATCTAGGTCAACCAAGGTCAACCAAGCCAACCCAAATTGGCTTGGTTGCTAGGGAGGGGTAAAGTCCACATTACATCACATGGGGTAACGTCCTCGTGGTTGCTACAATGTGGTTCTTGCTCTCGGTGGGGCACGTGGTGAGTTGTGCGTGGATGCCACGGAAAATATTGTGAAGCCTCCACACGCGCTAGGTCTCACGGTAACACGCTCAACAATCCAAGTGATAAGATGCAGGGTTTGACGGTTTTAAAAGCGGAGGCAACTGAGATTCGTCATCCGCCACCTGGATTGAGGCGAGTCACTATGCCACCACGAGGACTTAGAGAGCATTGGGAATTGGGCATTCCAAATTGGGGAGAAAACGGGAGAAAAAAAAACTATAAAAAGCATGCATGATACCTTCATAGTAATAACTAATAAACTATAATTTACAGCTGTACATATTAAGAAAATGTGAGTGGTGTTTGCCCATGCAAAACTCAATGTGTTCTAGGTGGTTGCAGGACTGTTGCTAACTGTTAAAAAAATAAAAAATAAAATAAAGTATGAGCAATTAATACAGTGATGCTTTGTATTATCTGCCACTAAAAATCTTTTTTATTTAATTACCAAAACATATTCAGGAGTAACACATAGTAATTCATGGAGCCTGAAAAAATGAACTGGCACATTACTAATTTTTACAGACAGGTTAAATGATCCATTCATCCATTATAATATTTTATTAAAGGAGTCATGACTTGAGGAATTATATTCCTTGATCTCTTGACACATAAGAGGTCATTGTACTACAAAAATACACTGTAAGTTTCAGAACTCAAAACTTCCTCCTCACTGCAAAAAGAGCATTTGTTGAAACCAAGCTGCCAAACCACCTATAATTTAACTTTTCTCTGTCATAGCTCCGCCCAGTAGCGGTGAGCAGTGAGATGGCAAAGAGTGAGTCAGAAGCAGAGAACCAATCATAACAGTGGGCGTTTACTGTCAAGTCTTAAAGGAGAAGCAGCACCAAAACAAAGTATTTCTGACAGAGGGTCAGAATGATGATGGAAAGTGCTGATTACTAATAACAATATAATCACTTTTGTTTCTTACCGCTTTAATTCATACCTTAACATATGACAAGTCCAAATTAGGCATGAAATCTTCTTTCCCACCTTGAGGCTGGTTATGGCTGGGGTTGTACACTTGTGGTTGGGACCGACTTTGTTGAATACTCATCAAATGTGGAACACTATGCTCATTTGCTGTTGATTCGTATGAGGGTTGGTGAGAAAACTGTGATTGTTCACTTGTTTGCTCACTGTTTTGAGACATGTTGAAGCTCTGATTGGTGGTTTGTAACTGGTTTGTAAATGAATCATACATTTGTGATTGATTTGCAGTGAGATCGTGAACATCTGAAGGAAGAAAACTGATGTTGGACATCTCCATTTTGTCGTAAACATGCATATTGGAGGCCAGGTTTTGTGTAAAGCTCTCAGGGAGCAACATTTCTGGTTGAGCTGAATGATTCCATTTGCCATTCCATTCTACTATACATGATTGGGCAATATTACTTGATGAATCCTGTGATGGGTCCTCCTGTTTGCTGCAGTTATATTGAGCCCACTCCATTCCATTGAAGATCAAATTAGAAGTGCCAAAGGAGACATGATTTTCACTGACAGAGAGGATGAAAGAATGGGAAAATATTTATGAATTACACTTTTATATACACTATAATACCAAAGTATATGGACACCCAAATACCACACCCAAATGTACTTGTTGAGCATTTTAATTTCAAAACCATGGTGGTGTCCACATTCTTTCTCATGGAGGTAGCTGCTGTTTTACTTGAGAGAGAAAGTGATTACTATGTTCTCATGGATGACACCTGTGGTATGATGACTATGTCTAATACAATGAGGTTACCTTATGTGGCTGAGTGAACAGAGGGCGGATTCGTCCAATCCTGTGATGTTAGGTTCATTGTGGATATCTGAATCCTCAGTGTCTGCTGTAGTTGTGTTGTTCACACCAGTAGGCACCGATAATGGAGCAAGATTACTCTGAAGTAACATGAAGACACATGGTTTTATAAAAGCATTACAGAAAGAGACATATTTTTTAATACTAGATACAAAAGATTACAGGGGGGGGGGGGTCGCATCTTAGTACCAGTCCTCTGCCACAATGATAGAGTGGTTGCCAAGGGGTTGCAATGCTATTTTGTTAAGTGCTTTTAGCACATTGCTATGTGGTTGCTAGGTCATTGCTTGGGTGTTCTGGGTGGTTGCTAGGTGTCACATCAATACGCCAAAACTCATTGTCACAATTCTAAGATTGTTGCCTAGGGCTTGCTAGGCAGTTGCTATGGTGTTCTGAGTGTTTTTAACACATTGCTATATGGTTGCTAACTTGAGTGTTCTGGGTGGTTGCTAGGTTGCTAGGTTGTAAATTGAGCTTGCAAAACTCATTGTCACAATGCTAGTGTGGTTTCTATGGGTTGTTATGCAGTTACTGTTCTGTTCTGTTCTGAATATTTTTTTAGCATATTGCTATGTAGATGCTAGGATGTTGCTTGGGTGTACTGGGAGGTTGATAGGTGTCAAATCAAAAACTAATTTGCAAAACTAATTTTCACAATGCTAAGTTAATTGCCAAGGTGTTGCTAAGCAGTTGCTAAGGTGTTGGTTGTTTTAGCACATTGCTATGTGGTCGCCAGGTCAAGGCAAGTCTAGTAATTTTATTTATATAGTGCTTTTACAGGAAATCATGCATTAAATTTTTTTTGCTTGTATCTATAAAGTCTTTGCATGGGTGATCTGGGTGGTTGTTAGATGGCAAATCGAGCTTGCAAAACTCATTGTCACAATGCTAAGATGTTTGCCAAGGGGTTACTAGGCAGTTACTAAGGTGTTGAGAGTTTTTAAGCACATAGCTATGTGATTGCAAGACTCCTCACAGATCGAACTGGTCAAACTCACTTCCACAATGCTAGGGTGGTTACCAAGGGGTTGTTATTCTATTACTATTGTGTTCTGAGTGTTTTTTTTTTGTTTTTTTCAGCATATTGCTATGTAGTTACTAGGTTGTTGCTTGGGTGTTCTGGGTGGTTGCTGGGTGGCAAACCTAACTTGCAAAACTCACCCCACAATGTTAGGATGGTTGCCATGGGGTTGCTATTCAGTTACTATAGTGTTCTGAGTGTTTTAGCACATTGATATGTAGTTGGTAGGTCATTGGGTGTTCAGGGTGGTTGGTAAGTGTGGAAAAATTAGCTTACAAAACTCACTACCACAATGCTAGTGTGGTTGGCAAGGGCTTGCTATGCAGTTGCTATGATGTTCTGAGTGTTTTCTAGCACTATGTGGTTGCAAGGTAATTGCTAGGGTGCTCTGGATGATTGCTAGGTGGTTTCTTACTGGCTCAAGTCAAAAGAACCCACCACCCAATTCTCTGTGATATTTCAGTCCCTCAGATATGAGTCTGGTCCCTCCTTCAATATAAATCTCTGGGAGCCCAATCACTTCAAAAAGCAATAGCACACCTCTCTTTAAAGAGCAGCACAAATGGAGCTATTATTTATGTCTGTAGCACAAACTGTGTATATGAGTTTAATGTAGAAGTTTAATACTTAGGATAAAGGGTTTGTTCAGCCAAACCCTAAGTATGAGCAATACTAACAGTCATTTTTGC
The DNA here is from genome assembly GCA_032164185.1 of Moxostoma hubbsi. Classification (NCBI taxonomy): domain Eukaryota; kingdom Metazoa; phylum Chordata; class Actinopteri; order Cypriniformes; family Catostomidae; genus Moxostoma; species Moxostoma hubbsi. The sequence goes on along the minus strand of JAVLUX010000016.1, from coordinate 9,627,914 downwards.
CGTAGCAAGCAAGCACCAATAATTATATGTGGCTTTGACAGTTGCAACAGTAGTGTTTATTATGTATGACTGTATCAACCTGAAAAGTGAAAATACTTACTTGTACTACATTCTGTACTTGTCTTTTCTCATCATCTCTTTGTCTGGTCTCTGTGTTTCTGTGTCTTTCTCTCCATCTCTCCTTTACCTTCTGGGCCCATCTTTTTGCCTCCCCCCACTTCTTACTTGTCTTTGTAGTTTTCCCTGATTCCTCAAAAATGTTGGTGCCTTCACTTTTGTCCTTCCCAACATCCCATTTACATATGCTCCTTTGACCCTTGACATCTGGTTTATCCAACACTAAAGTGGATGTTGCTGATGTCGGGGCTAAAAGTTCAAGGGAGTTTTGGTAGGGCTCTGTTTTGTATAAAGGTGGCACACTTGACACACCTTTGGTCTCCCCTTCCAGAGAAAATTGTTTCCACTTGTGTCTGGGCATCTCTTGTTCTCCAACACCAGAAATGGCATCATTACTCTTCTCAGATGTAAAGTCATTGTGTTCTCCCCAAATTAATGGTGAACGTTTAGGTTTAGAAGAGATTATCTTGATCCTTTTGCAAGGTTGATTACCAAAAGGGGCCTGCATACCCCCAAAATGTGCTGATTGCTGAGTCCATGGATTCTCCAACTTATTCCGAATGGAGGAGTGTCTGTTTTGCTCTTTGTTGCTGGAGGAAAATCCAAACTGAAAAGCTGTTCCTTTGGATGAACCCTCCACTGTTTCAGCATTATACTCAACAGGCGAACTGCATGTTTGCACATCAGCGTGTGAGCTAATGTTGATTTGAGTGTTTAGCCATAATTTTTGAAGCATAGATTCCAGCACGGTTTGAGTGCCTGAGACAGGGTTCTCCGCCATTGACACTCAACTGTAGAAAGACTATGTTACATGACCTGTACTAACATAAACATATACACTCACATAGACACATGCAACACTGACAAAGACTGAATTACATACCAGAGATACATGCACACATACAAGCACTTTCACTCTTGATGTTCAAGTTTCACCCACGCTAGTTACAGATAGAGCTGCAATCAAAACTACGAGTATTTATTTCCATCAGAAATCTGTGGTCATGTCCTTATAGTACTCCAGTTGTTGCTCATTTCCATAAAAATTGTAATTTAACCTCTCTTGTAAGCTCTCAGTATTATTTGCTCTTTTGTCAATTTCTGAAATGTTGTGGAAGGAAGAAGTTTAATAAAAAATAGAAAGAGAAAAAGGTGTGTCCAACACCCAGATTAACAGGTAAGACAAGTGTGTCTGGATGACGCCTCATTCATCTTTGTCATTCCCTCTCTCCAGCTGCTGCGTAGATGAGACAATGTGTCTTAAAGTCACGAAAAACCTGTTTATATTAATTATTTATTTTTGCTTTTAAAAAGCGCAGTAATTTTAGTCATCCAATCATTTAAAACAGTAACAAACAGCAGTCCTCTTGTGAAAATTAATTTTGGTTTACTAAATACTAAGGTAGTAGTAATTTTGGTAGATATGTTGTATATTAAATAATCAATTAGGGGAGTTAATCTGGCTGTGAGGGGATCAACATCAAGTCAATTAAACTCATGGAAGAGCTAGTTATAGTCAGTGGTGTTGTAGTGTCTGAAGAGGTGAGGATACTGTGAATTTATGAAAGACCCAACCTGTAAATATAGTTCTTCATAAACGTAAAAAAATTATATCAGAGTAAGTTTCTTGCTGGTATGGTGTACAGTAGGCTACTCTACTAAGAACCATGGTATGGTAACTTGATGTTAAATATGTATTTCTGTTAATAGGTGTGAGATAGGTAGGCATATGCCCAGACTACACTACTGGTTTCTAAATGTGCTTAAGCAGCTAGTTTATCTTAAGAAATCCCATAGTTTGTTGTTACCATAATTATTTTTGATCTAACCATGGTAATGAGAGGCAATCAAAGGTTTTACCTGTGGATATGGTCTCTGACCGCAAATAGCACAATTAAACCCTGATTATAATGGTAAATGTGCATAAGGGTTGTAAAATCAAAACTGTCATATACCACATTTGTGATGTAGGATAATGAAACTTAATAACCTTCATTATTATTGTGAAAAATACATTTATCAAGTACCTTAGTCTATTATAAAATAGGTGTTCATTTCATATTTTGATTGAACTTTTATGATTTTTTTTTTGTGTGTGTCTGGGGTTGTATAATATATTAAATTGAAACATAAACTATTAATTTCGTATCGTATTCTCTTTAAAATGTCTCTGGAGAAGCTAAAACAGAGAGTTTCCATACTCTGTATGCTACAGTTCAACAAGTATGCGTAGAGCGCTTTACTATGACGCAACCACTGACTGTCTAAAATACTTCACGCTGATTGGCTAGAGCAGAAAAGACGCGCCTCGTGTTGGATTCTAAGTAAACAGATGCACACTTGCTAATTATTATTAATATGTTCACCGTAGTCTGAATGATGTGCTTTATTGTATGCAATAACAAACAGCAACTCTTTAAGTCACTGAAAGTTGCTGAACTTCTCTCTACGATCAGTTTGTTGCGTTATAACTTCATGTGGTCTGTGCCTTGATTCGTGATTAAATTAATCAGCACGAGGCTGAGAATAATATATGTACACTTAATCAAATGGAAAACTGTGGACAAACAGTATGGACTGTGTTGCGGCCGGAGGAAACGTAAAAGGTAAGAACTGAACAAACTCTTCACAGCGGACGTGCTCTTCTGTTCCAGACGCAGCGGAATGGAACGCAGGGGTCTCAAGACGCGTTTAAAAACGCAACGCCGATGGCGCGAAACGTAACGGCCGTCAAATCAATGTGAAGAACGCGTCTTGTGTGAACATCTCCTATATGTGCCATGTGTTACGTCTATAAAGTCTTATATAAAAGTTATAATGACGTAAATTGACTTACTGGTTAGTAACTGCACTAATATTTATTATAGTTTTAGCAAAAGCCATACGTTCCCTGTCAAGGATCTGAGAGGAGCTGTTTTTGGAACCAGTGGAGGATGGGGTATGTGTTGTGTATGTTTCCTGTGTCTATTCATGAAATAGTGCATTATGATGAGTCGTTCATTCAACAGTGAAGTGTTGAAATAATGAGTTACTTAAAGTCTGTTCATTGTTTTTCAGCTGGCTCTGCGTTCAGGCAACCATTCCTGCTCAGCCGTTTCCTGTTTCCTGTTGTCTCCTCTCTTTTTCCAGAGGTATCAGGTTCCATCAGACCAGAGCTTTTGCTGTAAAATGCCCATTAAGGTAACATTCTTATTTCATGCTCTATCTATCGGTCCGTCCATCCGTCCACCCACCTAACTGTCTGTCAGACCCTCGTGTCATCCAGTATGTATGTGACTTTTATGTGTTCTGCAGAACACAAAGTATTTTTGAAGAATATCTCAGCTCATGGGCTTGGGTATCTCAGCGAGTAATGATGCCGGCTACCATCCCTGGAGTCGCAAGTTTGAATTCAGTGTGTCCTGAGTGACACCAGCCAGGTCTCCTAAGCAACCAAATTGGCCCGGTTGCTAGGGAAGGTAGAGTCACATGGGGTAACCTCCTCGTGATCGCTATAATGTGTGGTTCTCGCTCTCGGTGGGGCACATGGTGAGTTGTGCATGGTTGCCGCGGAGAATTGCATGGGCCTCCACACGCCGCAACGTCTCCACGGTAACACGCTCAACAAGCCACGTGATAAGATGCACCGATTGACGGTCTCTGACGCGGAGGCAACTGAGATTCAATTGGGGAGGGAAAAAAAACATTAAAGAATAGATGAAACACAACATGAAATGGCATTCACAGCAGTTCACTTCTGTAATGTGACATGTTTTGCAGGGGTGCAGAGTCAATGTGGTAAGTGGGGGAACACAATGACTCAGTTTACACTTGGTACATGTGGTCAGTTCAAATATTTCATGACGACATACATCAATCACTATGTCAGTGTCTTACTGAAAAGACAAAGAAAACGTATCAAACCATCAAGCTGATTCTCCCAGATGCAGCTGAAGGTTAATTAAGCACAAACACAGCATTTTGAGTGAAATTGTTAGTTATTTTATTGTATTACCGGTATTAAAGGAGCTTCAACTGTGTGTGCTTGTCATCTGTGTTCCTGCATATAGATATCAGATACACTGAAGAAGATCTGTGAAGTTCTCATGCTTGTGTATATATCTACTTTTTTCATTTTCAGATGGTTATTTCCTTCTAAACCACTCGTAACCGGCAGGTTGACTTGACAGGTGAGGAGTGGAGCTTCACTTCTGCCGTGACGCATGCAGGACGGATTATCATTTACACTTCAAATGTGATGTGGTCACTTGCATTTTTCACTACCGATTTTTGCATCCGATCACAAAATGTTTTACACCCCGGTTAGACCTGTATTTAGCACTGATCACATGTAATCGGATCACCAAATACGCATCTTAATACCAGGTGTCAATTTGAATTGGTCGCCAATTTGAATTTAAAATAAGAGGCATAATGTTGTTTTTTTGTTTAGTTTTTTTGCACTGCAGCCAAGCAAAACAAAACTCTTAAAATATAATGACTATGTCCCCCAGGTGAAAAAGAATAATCTAGGCCAGGGGTTTTCAAACTTTTTGATGCCAAGAACCCCCAAATATGACGCTACCTTTCTGAAGGGCCTCTTGTTAAAATATAAAGGCAGCTTCATAGTTTTGTGTAATTTATAAAGACCCAGTTTTACTGTCAGAAAAATAGTATGCATGACCTTATAAAAACTAAATTAAATAATTGTTTTTATATCATCAGTGTACTAAAGCCAAATGAAATGATTCATATAGTATATCTAAAATATTATCTCTAAATAATATTGACTTTTTATTAAGTTTGCAATGAATCTTTTTATTATCTTATTTTCTTCATTAGACTATGTTAACATAAACGGGAAATACTTGTATGAACCTGAAGAGAAATGTTTTCAATTCAGTTTAAATGAGTTACAATAAATAATGTTCTGAAGAAGCTTTACAGGGAATATGGCCTCACAACCTCTAGTTTTGTTTTTATTTCTTATGGTTAAAAACCATTGCTGTCAATATAATAAAATAACAGTGATTAATCTGATAATTTCAGTCAAATTTCATTATGTTTAAAAAACTATACAATTTTTCTTTGAAATAGTCCACGGACCCCCTAACTCCACTTTGCGGCCTGCTGGTGGTCCACATGTCCTAGTTTGAAAACCCCTGTTCTATGAAGTAGATAGATCAGGGATGCTTATTAAGACAGTGAATAGATTTAGTTATTATTTCATCTTTTCTCTCTCTGCTTTTCATCAGGGTTTGATTGTGTTTGGGGAGTCATCTGGTCTCCCAATCTCTTTGTATATTGACGAGCCAGGTAGGTGTGTGCGTGTGTGTGTGCGTGTGTGTATATGTATATGTGTGTATATATATATATATATATATATATATATATATATATATATAGGAGTATCTAAAAAAATGTGAATATCGTGGAAAAGTTTTTCCGTAATTTAATTAAAAAAGTGGAACTTTCATATATTCTAGATTCATTACACATCAAGTGAAATATTTCAAGCCTTTTTTTTTTAAATACAGTATCTCAAAATATTAGAATAAAGAATTTATAATACAGAAATGTTCTGAATTATAAACAGACCCTCTGAAAAGTATGTTAATTTATGCACTCGATGCTTGGGGCTCCGTTTGCACGGATTACTGCATCAATGTTGCGTGGCATGGAGGCAATCAGCCTGTGGCACTGCTCAGGTGCCCAGGTTGCTCTGTTAGCGGCCTTCAGCTCATCTGTATTGTTGGGTCTGGTGTCTCTCATTTTCCTCTTGACAATACCACATAGATTCTCTATAGGTTTCAGGTCAGGCGAGTTGGTTGGCCAATCAAGCACAGAAATACCATGGTCAGCAAACCAGTTACTAGACGTTTTGGCACTGTGTGCAGGTGCCAAGTCCTGCTGGAAAATGAAATCTGCATCTCCATAAAGCTTGACAGCAGATGGAAGCATGAAGTGCTCTTAAATCTCCTGGTAGACGGCTGCATTGACCCTTGACTTAAGGAAACACAGTGGACCAACACCAGCAGATGACATGGCACCCCAAACCATCACTGACTGTGGAAACTTCACACTGGACTTCAAGCAACTTGGATTCTTTGCATCTCCACTCTTCCTCCAGACTCTGGGACCTTGACTTCCAAATGAAATGCAAAATTGACTTTCATCTGAAAAGATGACTTTGGACCACTGAGCAATAATAATTTGCAGTAATTTGTGCAAAAAGATTGAGTGCATAAATTAACACTTTTCAGAATTTCGACATTTCTGTATTATACATTCTTCATTCTAATATTTTGAGATACTGGATTTTTGATTTCCATGAGCTGTAATAAAGCTTAAAACCAAAAAAAAGGCATGAAAATATTTCACTTGATGTGTAATGAAGGGTCCACCTTTTGTATAAAATTACGGAAAAACTTTTCCACAATATTCTAATTTTAAAAGATGCACCTGTGTGTATAATAAATATATATATATATATATATATATATATATATATATATATATATATATATATATACTATTATTCTTGTGAACCAGTCCATGTTGATTTATTAAATTTAATATATTTGTTTTAAAATGATGCCATTAAGTAATCTAATCTGTGTGTGCCCGTTATGTCTGTTTTTAGTCCAGTTATCCTGAGTGTGTCTGACAGTGATCTGGAGGCTAATTTTGTACTCGCTACTCTTTCGGAGGACTCTCATCTGAAGAACCATGTCAACAGCAACACAAAATGGTAAAGTTGTACAAAAATGAAATTTGTTATAATGATGACCTATATTTGGTACTTTAATACTTTTATTCCATTAGTCCTGAGACCAAGCAACCACCAGATGACTTCATGTCTGATGACATTGACTAATTTCTCATTGCCATGGAAACTTCCTGGGCCATCACATGCACCCACCTTCCTACCTCGTACCACCAATAACAGAAAGCACCAATCCAGTGAAGAAGAAGAGGAGGATGAAGTTCAGGAGGATAGACCTCCAAATAAAAAGGTACATTAATCATTTAAATGTAACTTAAAAATATAAAATCTAACCAGCAGATCTCACAAATATTTAGTCCTTGTTTTCTCTTTCAGTTTTGTTCCCTTTTCTTCGGTTCAGTTCTGCCCACTTCCTCTCAGCTGACCAATCAGATGGTACACAGCCAGAAAGTGCTCGCAAGTGACAGTGATGATGAACATTAGACAGAACAAACAACATCCCTTCATCAAACTAGTGCCTATAATCAGAAAGAACTGTCAAAGTGAGCGACGTGGAAAGAAACCACATACAACTTCACAAAGACTTTCTGAATACATTTAAACACGTCTCCTGATTTTTTTTTTTTCTATTAAAATAATAATGGTTTTATACCAAAGCAGTGAAAATAACAAGCCATGTCTAATCATTGCACATAATTCACATTAAACCATCTCACTCTCGCTGCTAAATATGAACATTTGATCTTTGTCTCAAAAATTACTGTCAGAAAAAGGGGCAGAATTTCTCCTATGGGGAAATGTCTGAGAGTCCCTGTCTTCAGTGGACATGTCTTTGTTGCCACACTTCCTATTGAGCACCTGGAAGCTCTTCCCTCTTGTTTGAGGCTTTTTCCTCTCCTTTTCTGTGTCCTTTTCCATCTCCTTTTCTTGTTTCTTTCTGTCCTTCTCACTTTCTTTCCTTTCCCTCTCTCGTTTCCTCTGTCTCCGCTCTTTTGCTGTCAACTTTTCCTCTTTCTCGCTAAAGTCTTGAATGAGGATTTTGGGGATGGGGATTTTACTGGTCTCCCCCCGGAGACGGCGGAAGAGACCAAGACATTTGTGAGTGCCTGTCTTTGTCAGCGAGCCTGAGATGGACAGAGTGTGTGTCTCTTGTGCGCTGTCTTCCTTCAATGTGAGAGTCTGCTTTGGCACTCTGAATGTGTCCTCAGAGAGGGTTGTGGGATAGGATGGACTTGGCGTTGAAGATTTGGAAGTTGTTTTTGAAGAGGTGGAATCCAAATCCTGGCTTTTGTCTGTTATTGCACATGCAATGTTATGCAGAGGGTTGCCAGATCCATCAGCAGTGTCCCCCATGTTGCACTCTGGGTTTCCAGATCTAACAGCAGAATCTACTACAGGGCCTTCATCATTATCAGATGCAATTGAAATCAGAATACTCTCTGAGTTGCTATATCCAACACCGACATGCATATCTTTGTTTTCAGGGTTGCCAAATCCTGTCGCGAACTGCACTTCTTTACACGCAGTGTTGCTAGATCCAGTTCCAACATGCACTTCATTGCTTTCTGGGTTGCTAGATTCAGTCATAACATGCATGAATTTACACTCTGGGTTGACAGATCCATCAGCAGACTCCACAGTATCATTCTCTGGGTTGGCAGATCCAACAACAGAATCCACAACTTTACACTCTGGGTTGCCAGTTCCAACATGCACTGCATTGCTTTCTGGGTTTCTAGATTCAGTCATAACATCCATGAATTTACACTCTGGGTTGCCAGATCCATCAGCAGACTCCACAGTATCATTCTCTGGGTTGGCAGATCCATCAACAGAATCCACAACATTGCTCTCATGGATACCAGATTCAGTTGTAATCTGAATACACCCTGGGTTGCCATATCCAACATGTACTGCGTTGCTTTCTGAGTTGATATATTCAGTCATAGTATGCATAAATTTACACCCCAGGTTGCCAGATCCATCAGCAGACTCCACTGTATCATTCTCTGGGTTGGTAGATCCAACAACAGAATCCACAACATTGCTCTCATGGATACCAGATTCAGTTGTAATCTGAATACACCCTGGGTTGCCATATCCAACATCAGCATGCACTTCTATACACTCTGGGTTGCCAGTTCCAACATGCACTGTGTTGCTTTCTGGGTTGCTAGATTCAGTCATAATATGCATGAATTTACACTCCAGGTTGCCAGATCCATCAGCAGACTCTACTGTATCATTCTCTGGGTTGGTAGTTCCAACAACAGAATCCACAACATTGCTCTCATGGATACCAGATTCAGTTGTAATCTGAATACACTCTGGGTTGCCATATCCAACATGTACTGCGTTGCTTTCTGAGTTGATATATTCAGTCATAGTATGCATAAATTTACACCCCAGGTTGCCAGATCCATCAGCAGACTCCACTGTATCATTCTCTGGGTTGGTAGATCCAACAACAGAATCCACAACATTGCTCTCATGGATACCAGATTCAGTTGTAATCTGAATACACCCTGGGTTGCCATATCCAACATCAGCATGCACTTCTATACACTCTGGGTTGCCAGTTCCAACATGCACTGTGTTGCTTTCTGGGTTGCTAGATTCAGTCATAATATGCATGAATTTACACTCCAGGTTGCCAGATCCATCAGCAGACTCTACTGTATCATTCTCTGGGTTGGTAGTTCCAACAACAGAATCCACAACATTGCTCTCATGGATACCAGATTCAGTTGTAATCTGAATACACTCTGGGTTGCCATATCCAACATCAGCATGCACGTCTTTAAACTCTGGGTTTCCAGATCCAACAAAGGAATCCACTAATTTACTTTCATGGTTACCAGATCCAGTTCTTATATGAATGCACTCTGTGTTGGCAGATCCAGTTGCATCCTGCAACTTCTTGCTCTCTTCGTCACCAGATCCCATTTCAACATGCATTTCGTTGCTGTCCGTGTTACCAGATCTACAGGTATCATCCTCTTCATTGTGGCCAAGGTTGCTTGATTTTACAGAAGCATACATTTCACAACACTTTATATTTTCAGATCCAGCTGTTTCATTTACTCCACAGTGTTCTGTGTTTATCTCGCTGTTTTCTATGTTACCACACATAGCAGCAGGAGCAGCATTCATGTTTATGTCCTTAGAGTATTTAGATGCCACTGCTACATCCTCCTCCCAAGTTTCATGGAAGTCAGTCTCACCAGAAGCACACAATCCACTCTGTTCTGGGTTGCCACATCCTAATATAAGTTCCACCTTTTTGGAATCCACTGGACTATGGTCGGAGTCACTAGATATAACAGTAGTATCTATGTAATTTTGCTCTGGGATACTGGATTGGGATTGATGTACAGGATCAACCAAGCCATGAGGGGAGACTGATATGCCTGGATGCTCAATTGCTGTTTCTTTAGTTTCTAAAGAAGATGATGGTACATCATCACTGTTGCTCACTTTTCTTTCTTCCTCCTTCCCTTTCTCTCTCTTTTCAAGGATATCTCCATCACCGACCACTTCATGCTGAAACCCTGCTTCCTCCTTACCTACAGAAGTATGGTTTTCACCAGTGGTTTGTTCTTCATATTGATCTCTGGATGTGTGAGACCTCTGGTCTTCTTGGACAACTGGTGTCTGTACTTCTTTCTCTGTGATATTTTCCAGATTTTGAATATTTTCCTCATCATGCTGGTTGTCTTCTGGTATTGTGACTTTTTGAAAAGTATCTGTTTCTGCTCCGTCACATTTACAGCCCTCTGTTTGTGTTATGTCTGACTGTATTTGCTCGTCCTGTTTACCAGTGTTAGTCTGCATGTACTCTTCCTGTGGATCATAGTTTGTTTGTATGCACTCTTCACATGACTCTGAATTTATCTTAATTTCCACATTCTGTTCATCTTGACGTGTCTGTTTATCTTGATTTTTCTGCTCTTTTGTACTCTGTTCATTTTGATTTGTCAGTCTCTCTGTATTCTGTTTGTCTTGATTTTTTTCTTTCTCTGTATTCTGTTTGTCCTGATTTGTCCACTCTTTTGTACTCTGTTCATTTTGATGAGTCTTATTCTCTGTATTCTGTATACCTTGACATGTCTCTCTTTCTACATTTTGTACATGATGTTCATGTATCTGTGTATACTCCTCCACTATACCTGCACCAATCCTTTCTTTATCATCACGGTTACATTGTTCTGTGTCTGAAATGTCATTGTGTTGGTTTAAAGATACTTTTGTTTCTTCCTTGCGATGGCCAGTATCTGTATGAAATCTGTCCTCCTGTTCAACAGAATCTCTCTCTGTAACGCTTGGTAACTGTGACCTGCAAATTGTGTCTTTATGCATGTCCTCAAAAACATCAGACTCAATGCTGGAAGAGTCCACCAGCAACCCCTTTGGTTTTTGTGGCGATATAGCTGTATGTGTGCTGTGATCTTTTTGTTTGTTTGTATAGAGTTCATGTACTAGCCTGTCTTGCTTTGGCTTCTGCTCCCCAATGACACCACACACACTCCTTCGCCTCATGTCACCATCATCACTCTCTTCAATTAAACCTTGGGAGAATTTTCTTCCTCCTCCATCCCACTCCTCCGTCTCAGTCCGACTACTCCTCTTTCTCCATTTTTTTCGCAAAATGGAGGGAGAGAGAGAGGAATGTGATCGCATTAGAGGAAAAGTCAGGATCCCCCTTTGCCGTTCCTTCTCATTTTCTGTTTGGTTCTCCTGCCCTCTCTCCCATGCCATTCGGTATCCATGACAGCGCCCTCTCAGGTCAAAAGTCGAGTTTGGTCTTTCTATTTTCCACTTCTCCGTCTCTTTCTCTGTTTGTTTTTGCAGGTCTGCCAAGGAAAGGGGCACAGAACACACCTGTGGGTGCAACAGTGGTTTTGAGTGAAAAAATATGGCAACGCATGTTCAGATTAGTTGAAATACACACAAGCAATGATTCTACCTCATGAATGAAAGTGTCAGCCTGATCATGTTGGACACGCTCTTTAACACCTCGCAGTCGCTCCAGAGTTTCCATCTGTCCATCGCACTCTTTTCGCAGTCGTCCCTGTCCGAGGCAACGGCGCACCAGTACCACAGCAACCTGGAACAAAACGCGCACACCTGCAATACACACAAGCATTTGTCACTGCTAAGACTTGTCAAGGGGAGTCTTAAAGGTGTACTTAAGTTATTTTCCTCATTGAAAAAGTTAAACACCTTTAGAAATTAGTTATTTAAATTGTGCATCATTCATATCAGAGGCCTAAAATATTTTATACTCCAAATGATGGGCAATCCACTCATTGAGGCCACTGTTTTGAGATCACATTCTCTGCCAAATTCTACATAAGTCATATTTTAATTGACCTTAGATGTAGAAACATATTTAAGGTTTAATCTTTATTAATGATAACTAGGCTGTGGGGAATTGAATTATAGTGCAGTCAATTGGTTTTACTGTTTTGTACCATGGTGTAAGTTATTCATTGGACAAAACATGGAAGTACATCTTGTTTACTTTCAATATAAAAATTATAATTGAATCATTTACTCACCTTATGTCGTCTTAAAATCATAAGATTTTCTTTCTACCTTGAAATGCACATAAATATATTTTAATGTTGATATGTCTATCCATACAATGTAAATGAATGGAGACCAGATTTTACATTTCCACAAAGGACATAATGGCAGCATCAAAGCAATCAAGAAGACTCCGGTGGTTTAATCCAAGTCCCCTGAAGTGATCCAATTGATTTGGGATGAGAACAGACCAAAATTTAACTCCGTTTCCACTTTAAATCGTGTCATCATAAGTCTCCTTGCCGATCATGATTTCAAACTTCATCACTTCCTAGCATCATTTAGCACTCTGAGTAAGTGTCAAGCACTAGGAAGTGTAATCAAGCTTGAAATCATAATCGTGCCTAGAGACTGCAATGGCAAGATGTATAAGTGAAAAATGAGTTACATTTTGGTCTGTTCTCATTATATTCATTAGTTAATGTTTTAAGTTTTTTTGGTCACCATTCACTTACATTGTATGCACAAACGGACATCACGTCTCCATTAAATGGATAGTTCACCCAAAAATTAAAATTCTCACATTATATACTCACCCTCATGATATCCCAGGTGTGTATGACTTTCTTTCTTCACCAGAACACATTTGAAGAAAAATGGACAAAATCTTAGCTCAGTAGGTCCTTAAAATGCAAGTGAATGGAGATTTCTCTTTTGAAGCTCCAAAAACTACAGACATTTAGCATAACGTCATCCATACGACACCAGCTGTTAAATTAATGTCTTCTAAAGCAATACAATCTCTTTTGGTGCAAAAAATTTAATATTTAACTATTTTTTTAAAACTCAAAATCATGTTTCCATTTTGCGGTGTTATGCGCGTGACATAATTGCATTGGCATTTGAAACGTGAGAGAACTGATACAAGTGCGTCACAGCAGAAGGACAGCGCTGTTTACAAGTGAGGAGGAGGAACACTGTACAGAAGGTTCATTGGTTTTGGTTTAGATCTGTATTTATCTGTTTTTTTACTCACAATGGTGCATTTGCGTGCTCATCCTGGATGTCTCAACTGAGAGGAGAATGTGAGATTACGTCTGTATCATGGCAACGCAAATACATCACACGAGAGACCGCTTCTTGGAGTCTAATATAGTATATGGTTAAAAAGTAGTTAAATATTGATCTTTTTTCACACCAAAAGTAATTATATCGTTTTAGAAGTCATTAACCGCTGGAGTCGTATCGATGACATTTAGGCTTACAGTGATTTTTGGAGCTTCAAAAGAAAAACCTCCATTCACTACTGAGCTTTTCTTCAAATGTGTTCCGGTGAAGAAAGAAATTCATGCACACATGAGACATTATTAGGGTGAATAATGAGAGAATTTACATTCTCTTTAAAATAACTCTGTATTCCGCGTAAGGAAGTCATGCGAGTTTGAAATCGCATAACATAAGGGTGAGTAAATGATGACAGAATTATTATTTTTAACTGTATTTAAAGACAATAAGACTATACAGCCTACTGAACAGACTGCAATTCTATCCTTAGCAGCATTGTTTTCTTTTCCGTCAAGTAAAATATAGCGAATATCGTTGACTAATGGAGCCTTCAAGTGGATTTGTAAATATAAGAATTATGAGTTCCGAGTGCATAAATGAGCAGCAAAGTCATATTTACAAGTGGGAAACTCACAGGTGACTAATACACCTGTGAATTTCTACATGGCATTCGCTAAGTTAAATATTGTGTGTGATACTGTATCCACATGGACAGGTGTCAGTATAATGAGTCCACTTTCAAATCATCCGATGAAACATACCAAAAAATAAATAATTAGTGCACCTTTAAAGCTTGCAAATACATATCATTTAAGACTCACCATAGCAGAAGAAGAGATCCCAGACTCTGAGCAAAGTGTTGAAAGGTAAGTGGCGGCTGTATAGACACATCAACCAATCAGTGGCAAACATGAGAGGCTCCACCCCCTGATTCTGTAGGTGTTTGTGTGCAGCTGGACACAGTTTTTTTAATACGCTTGAGAGAACAGCAGCATCGAATAGAACACCTTCCTAAAAAGAAAGAAAATCAGAGGGAGATTTGACTTTTTTATTTGCACTTTAAGGCAAGTAAAGTGTGTAAATATTTTCTGTTGTATGTTGATTTCCTCAATAACTGTACACATGATATCTGTGGCACTATAAAAATTGCTCCATTTGCTCAACCAGCCCGACACAGTAACACTGGCTGAACCATTAGCAGGAGTTTGGGACGGGACAATCCTATTGTTCTATCAATATCAGATGGGAGGAGTTTTTCAGAAAAGCTGTTTGAAAACTATGTTTATTTTTGCAGTGCCAATTGGTAGCACAGAAATGACACACTTCAGCTTTAGCAATCTTTTCCATGAATATAGTGAAGATGCCCTACCAGTAGAGGGCTGTAGTAGCCAGGAAGGTAGAGTTCACAAATCTGCACCAGACACCAGAACGCCTCCTAAAATAGAAAATAAATATCCAGCATTAGGCTGTATTCAGAATATCATACTTCCATTGTACTCTTTCTATTTCAACATTATGTATACTATGTACTCTTTGCAATTTTTCTGAACGTATAATACACCGAAAACTGCTTATATTCAACAATGCATTGTGCTCAGTTTGGCTTTGTATTTCCAGTGTGTGACAAATTAACTTGTCGTGTTATAGGTTGTGCTTTTACCATTTTCATTACTTAATCAGACTGGCAAGAGTTAAGACATTTTTTGCTAAATTTCATTTAAAAAGCCAAGTTATCTGGATGCCATGACCAAGAGCTCATACGACAACAATATAACATACTACTGTTTTAAATGTTTAGCATTACACAGTGCATGTGGTTTCACGTTTGTGTAAAACTACTTGCAAAAAAAGCAGGTAGTATTCCATGTACACTGTGCATTAAACAATATGCTAAGATTCACTGACCATGACTTTGCCAATAAGGATGTGTTCCTGTATCAGCGTCATTTCAAACATAGTCCTTACCCTATTCCTAACCATTAACTAACCCTGAAATCAAATGGAAATGATAGGTTCCTAAGAATGTTGTTCAAGCTCCAACCCTAACCCTTAAATTTGATTGGTTGATAAGAATATTGTTCCAGGACCAACAATGAGGTAGGTCCATGAAAAATCACACCCACTTTTTGGGGTATTATTCAGTTGTTTAACCTGTGTATAATAGATCTATTTACTTTAGTCATTATTATTGACAGGTACCTCAGCGGGCATGTTCATCAGGAGTACAGCTGCTACCGGACCCTGTGCCTGACAGTAGCCCTCTTCTGGTCGGTACTGCGTGTATGCTTTTAGAACCTGCAGCAGGTCCTTCTGACTGTGCATCAAAAACAGACGAGACAGTTAGCAGTATATGCAGCTTTGTGATGTATTCTTGAATTATAATGTTACAAAGCTTATTATATTCAGCAACTACACAAATGATTCTGTTTAATGTCAAATCTCATTGCAAAGAGAGGAGGAAAGACCAAAACAGAGATTCGGGTACCCATGGCCATCTTTGGACTGGAACATCTCATGGAAGGGAAATTGCCTGTCTGTGTCCCTTTTGATTATGTCAGTCCATCCTTGCTGATCTGGAGCTTCAACTAGACGCTAAAAAAAAGAAGGGACACAGCACATGATGTAAGATTAAAAAAAATTTATAAAAATAAAAAAGCATGCTGCAATAGCCTATTGATATTCACTTACTTCGTACAGTTTTTCATTTTTCGTCATTCTCTCCATAGCACCACAGAGCAGTGGCCAGCACTTAGCCCTAACCGATGCTGGGATGCCCTTCTGGCATTGACTTTTGACCTGAGACATAAGAAGAGAGATGAGCAATGTTCCCCAATTCTTTCAGATTCAGCATATAACTATTACGTATATATATTATCTCCTCTGGCCTTCTGGAAAACATAAAAATGATGAGGATTTATTTAATTTGACATTTCTAAAACAATTACTTTGCCCCAAATGCAAAGCAATATGCAATTTTACATGCAAGTACACACCTTGCTGCTTTTTTTCTCCATCACCTGCTCCCATTGTTTTATGAGGCTGAGCCATTTCGTCTCTCGATGTCTCACTAACTCAGGACAGGGACCATCACTGTCAACAACACACAACCAGCAATACCACAGTACTTTATTTACTCATAAAGGAAAGAAAAATTACAAATGAGAACTGTTTAATATTTCATTTGAGTTTCAGTTAGACATTGATAAGATGAAATGGAAAGAAATTGGAGACTTTTATGTCTCCTCTAGCATTTTAAAAGAGATTTCAACAACATCTTTAAAAGTGCTCAGAGCTGCCAATATACCAAAGTCTGCAATTGCATGATAAAACGGAAACAATTAATTGTATTTTATCTCAAATGCTGTATATAAGGAAACTTGGCTTTTTCTGGTCACAAAATGTATCAAGGACAAAAAATATATATATATTATTTTTAAAAATTGATGGAGCAACATGATTTGTGTGAAAAGAAATAACAGAAGGTTGTTTCGATTAAAATTCAGTTAAAAAAAAATGGTGGTGAGGGAGTCTTTTGCACCACACTTGAGGTAAAAGGCCCCCAGAGGGTTTAAAGTGACATTGTGTAGATATAGGGGCAATAGATATAGGGCACAATTTGTTAACTAATGCCAACAATTTTGAGACAGCAAGATGCTTTTTTGAGTTACAAATTAAGATGATGCTAACTTAAAAAAATGCAACCATTTCCTGTTAACTTCAAACACATTTGGCACTTTATTACATCTCAAGTATTCTATAAACCATCTTATCTCTGTTATGATTGGATGAGTCAATGTGAGCCCACTTTGAAAAATATTCATAACAGATCTTTTGCCCCTGCAACAGGGGGGCTTTTTACCCCAAATACTATCCTTCCACTTATTGGACAGTTATTGAAAATGTTTGAGTTAATGGCCTCAAACTAAACTGAAAATTATAAATAGATATTTTGTTTCAAAAGAAATGTTAATTTCAGGGATTTACAATAGCTACATAAATTTGCAACATTTAAAAAAATTATTGAAGTTGCCTCAAAATCAACCTATAGACACCACATGCAATGATCTCATGGAATAAGGCAAGTGGTAGTTTTTGTGGCTTTTTAGCATTTTGTGAGAAAATAAAGTCAATGAAGCCTTTAACCCCATTTAGTGTTTAGCCCTGTTATACCCTACTCTACTTTTCATTCACTTGCATATATACTCTTCTTACTCTATGTCAACAATCTGTCATTTGTCACTATTATTTATTTAAAGAAATTGTAGGAGAACCATCTAAGAAAAAGTTGATCCTTCAATGAAACATAACTGAGACCTCCATTGAGTCTCCTGAGCTCTGAAGTAGCAACTTCTGAGAACAAAAATGCTCCTCCGGGTAGCCATAATACTGTTGTACATACTACTGCAGTGTCAGAAATTACCTTTTAGAATAAGAAGCAATATTTGCCCCCTGGATTTGATTTTCAGGGGCATTTTTCCTTTATGAGGGCATATTTTTTCTAGCCATTTCAAATAAACTGTCCCTGTCAAATACTCCAATTTAAATTATGCAGTAATGCAAATTACACTAATTATTATAGAAATGGATAATAAATTACCTCTTACAGTACACTAAGAATTAAATCAATGCATATATTATGCCATGATATGCATATAAAATAAATCATTAGGAGGGCATTTTTTGACCCCACGTTTTGATTTTGGGGGGCATTTTTGTCATTTTTTTGTGGAATCCCCCCCCCCCTTAATTATTGACCCTGCATTACAGTATATTATTGGTACTATAGTAGTTAGTGCAAAGTGACGGTTACTGTCAGTGACATTAATATTTTCAAAGAAGCAGAGAATCACACACCTCTACACTAATTCCTAACTTGCTTTCGTTAAAAGAGTCTCCATATGAGTGCAATGCATGGGTGTCATAAGAGCCAAACATGCAGAAAACAGGAAACCACACTGTGACAGCCCAGATATCACTATAGTAACATGACAGGATGTTGAGACTAAAAAAATTTAAGTCAAAGGTATGAAAGGTAACAGTTAAGTATCCTTGAGAGTATACTGTAGATATCTGCATTACTAATTAATAGATCACATAATGTTGTCCGATATGTCTTATAAAGATTTCTTGACAACAGATGGTCACACAAATCAGTTCAACTAATGCTTACAGGACACAAACAGTGTCACAAACACTGATTACAACTTCCAAACTAACTCTTGAGCACATACAGTGTGACAAATGATGTGAATGAATGGACACTGACCTGTCAATTTCACCATTCCCTAGAATAAACCCAAAACGGTTAGTCTCTACAACTGTGACTCCCAAAACAGATTTCTTTTCTTCATCCTCGCTATGGTCTGTCTTATCAGACATCTACAGTATATGTATGAGAGAAAGAGATACATCTTTAAGCATGATGAATAAATGGACTTTTACATCCTTCTCATTTCAATACAGCAAACATTTACATTTTAACTGAAAATTCAGGCTAGTGTTTTACATGATACAATAAGCTTGACACAGTTTGGGCAGAATTTGTAGAATGTGTCAAATTGACAATGAGCTGGCCCCAAACCTGTGTGCAAATACACATTAATCACAGATTTAGCATTATATATTTATCAGATATATAAAAAATTAAACGTAATAAATTGTGAGATAGAGGTCAATACAACAAAAGTTACCTTCACACTAACTGAAAGGTGCAGTTGTCCTTTGATGGGAGGGATGACAACTGAGAAAATTACTTCCTCTGTTCAGCTTGTGTGTGTGTGTGTGTGTGTGTGTGTGTGTGTGTGCGTGCGTGCGTGCGTATGTGTGTATAGGTTTCACTATATTTGGGAGTGCCAAACTTTTGAAAATGCCCTCACTAATACAGTGAAACTTGTTGAAAACCCACTAGTGAGGACATTCTAGGTGATCTTCACTGGTATAAAAGGCCCATGAATCGGAAAAATATTCTTTAGCTTTAAATCTACGGATGTGCACAGGTTTCTGTGAGGGTTAAGTTTAGAAGATATAATTAGCCTGCTATGAATCAATATAAGTCTCTGTGTGTATGTATGTATGTATGTGTGTGTGTGTGTGTGTGCGTGTGGGCATGTTTATGCGGTTTACGAGGACACTTTTTTAGGTTACAAACTGGTAATTACAAGGGTATTATGCTATAAATCAAATCAAATCAAATCACTTTATTGTCACACTACTGTGTACACGAGTGCAGGTGAAATTCTTGTGTGCAGTTCCGAGCAACATTGCAGTAATGACAGTGACGAGACATAAACCACTTTACAATAACAACATATTTACACAACACAATTTACATAACAAATGTACACATACTTACACAACAATTTACATATCAAATGTACACAATACACACAATGTAGAATACACATAAATTAGATAAGGGTATATAAAAATATATATACACTAATTGAATTGGGGAGAATATGTGGTTTATGACGACATTTCTAGTTTCCCCATAATTGAAATACCTTAAAAAAACATATTAAACAATGTTTTATTGAAAATGTAAATATTCAGAAAGTTTTTTGTTAGGGTTAGGTTTAGGGGTTGTGTTAGTGTTAGGGGATAGAATCTATAGTTTGTACAGTATAAAAATCATTATGTCTTTGGAAAGTAGGTAGATAGGTAGACCAACGTGTGTGTGTGTGTGTGTGTGTGTGTGGGGGGGGGGGGGGGGGGGGGGGCTGGAGGAATGGGCTGGGCAGATCCTCTTTTATTATGAAAATCTTGATAATCATTACTTAAACATTAACCAATCACGAGGAACTAAGATTAAAAGAGACTCAAACATGGCATATTGTTTTCAACATCATTATTTTTAGGTTAATTTAAATGTACTGTAAGTGTATGGGAAAGTATATATTTTAGGTGCTATAACTGGTCACAATTTTCCAAGTTTTTCACCATTCACTTTTCAGTTCAACTATGTGCAGTGTGACATGGATTTTATACATGTTATCTCTCAATTAAAAGGTCACAAAAATACATGTACAATTATAGAGAAATTTTAAAGTTTAAACAATATGGTTTTGGATGACATTTTACATGCCACACTGCTTTACTCAAATTAATATAACATTTCAAAAAGAAAGTTTCATATAATTTATTTGTTTGTTTGTTTTTTTAATTAGGAAATATATTCAACAGAGTAAGTTAAGTGATTTAAATCCCAATTTTGCTAATTTCCAAACATACTTTGTTTTATTTTGAGACTATACTTTTTTATTTTAAAGCCACAAAAACGGTGCCATTGTTAAATTAATGTAATACATGTTCGTCGTGCCCTTTTATTTCCTACTTTTAGTATGCATTTGTACTGCTTGTTTAAATTGCTTGTAATATTTCAATTAAAAATGTAATGGCAAATAGCGACACACCGTTTGAAACTAATAAATATAATAATGAAAGAGTAGAAATATTTCATACCTGTGCCGGTAATATTTCATACCTAGATAACTGTAAATTGTGACATACTGCCGCACGTGGCGCACTTCTCTCGTGGCGCTCTGCTGGTCACGTGGTAGGGGCGGAAGCGTTTATGTGACACATGCTGAGTCCCGCGCGGGCGCAGCCATTTGCTCTTTTCCTCTTTCATTTCAACACCGGTGTGTACGTAGCGAGTCTGCACATCACTTTCCAAAACTCATTTTACAGAGATATATTTTTTCATCGGGGGTGAAACCCATCTTAAAACTGTTATATACTGCTGAAGTTGTAAGTTAAGCATGCTTTATTTAGAGTCGATGTGTTATTATGACTGTTTTCATCATGGCATGGCTCTGTCGCAGCGCCATCGGGAGTTAAATAGCTTGTGAGCGGGCTGGCGCGCGGTGGTCGCGGGAAACCCCTCTCTCATTGTTACGCTCTCGATGTAAATTCCGTTGTTTTTTCATGATTTCTCCCAGCCTGTTATTTGATCCATTGATTTGCACGCGATTAGGCCTGTTTGAGGCCTTGTGATGGTTTACATCAGTTGAGCCTGTTAGCGCGAGCTAGCTTTGAGTTCTGAACGGGGTTTGTTCCAGTCTAAACTGGAAAAGTGGCCACGCGACATCATAATTGGGGTGCTGTATAATTGCGAGGACACTTCTTACTGCTGCCATCACTCTCGTCTTATTAGTGTTTTGATAAAGTTGACGATTCTTTCGGAAGTAGCGGCCTCGTGTGTTCGCGCGCATCCTATTTATTTTCCGTAGTCATTCATTCACGAACAACTCTTTGTTCAGAGGTTTATATGCTCTTTTTAGTGTTTGTGTTGGTGAAAAACTAACGTTTTCAGATGGGTGTTTTAAGCACGGCCTTTATTAGGAAGTGGTGCGGCCTTTTTGTGATTGTTACTAACCGTCCCGCCATCTCTTCCCGCAGAGTGACTGCAGCACAAAGACAAACACAGCAATGGCAGAGAACGAGCCACAAGTTCAATTTAAGGTAAGAGTGACCGTCTCAAAGTTGAGAGTGTACTGTTTAAAGTCCGCAAACACATACAGATGTATTGTGTACAAGGAATTTGCCTACTGAATTGTTTGGAAGTGAACATACAGACTTTCCTGGTTATATAAGTTAATTGTTTTCATTGACAAATACATGGCAACATTACTTGGGCATGATTGTTAACGGGTATTTAATAAAACTACAAGGATATTAACTTTTTTTCAGCATTTTAGCATTTACATGTAAAGGGAGAATATTTGTTGGTCATTCCACAAAATCGGTGCCTTTTTAACTTTGATAAAAGAAAATATAAAGTAAGCTTAATTATTTTTTATATACATGAAATTAAGACAAGAAATTGTTTTGTGCCAACTCTGGTTAATGTAATTTCTTATTTTATGACCATTTACCTACCTCATGATTTGAAGAAACACAAGCATTACTATATACTATAGTATTAATTGGAACTATGTAATAAGTTCTCACATAATTGAGCAGTATTTTAGTCCCTCTTTTCACTGGGATTGTTTACAATTTTGGATTTCCTTTTCAATCTTATGTTTGTTATTCAGATGACCAAGGACATCCTAATTTTGGAGGGTGATCACATGTAAATTAAGAAAATTATATATTTGTACAAGAGATATTAAAAGAACGGTTTTGTTCAAAATACAATATAGTTAAAGATACAATAGGAAAAACCTGGAAGGCCATTTCAAATATAATTTTTATGAAATGAATGACAGCAACAGGATTGACGTCATAATAACAGGACTGCCCAGGGGAACATAGGTGACAGGACACACATTCTTTGGCATACACTGAACATATTTGTCCACATAATATTGTAAAGTTTTATAATTTTGTTAATAAATTATATAATTAATAACTTTTTGGAAGAGAATGAGAACAGCCATACCAAATTCACATCACATATCAAAGTGAAAAACCTTGTTTTCACATTGAAGGAGAGAACTCATTTCAAAACTTAAAATGTAAACGTTATATTTTGTATCAATTAAAAAAAACAGAGTAGTCATTCAAAACGGACTGCGAACAGCCACACACATGTGTGCAAACCTAATTAGACACTTAAAACACCCTCACCCAGCTGAAAATACCGCTTTTAAAAAGTTAAGCGGCTAAAGCTCGTCAGAGCCAGCCAAAAGTCAGCAGCCCCTCCTATCTTTCCTTGGTATGAGAAGTGAAAAGACCAAAGGATTACGAGGAAAATTATGGAATTCATGGCCAGCGCGTCCACTGCCTGCGCAGGTTTCAACAGAGCAGCTGGGTTTTGGTTGCCAGGTTGAGGTCACAAATTATTAGAAAGGTGTATAGTGCGTTTATTGTGTGAGTAGGATGCGTTTCATACAAGATCTGGCAACTGGACAACCTTGGAATAATATATTGATGTGATTATTCATATAACGTGGTTTGGACCATACAAATTACGGGAGTTTCCCGGGAGAAATAACAAAATGGGGGGGGGGGGGGAGATGGGTGTGAAATACTGGAGACTCCCGGGAAAAACGGGGGTGAGTGACGACCGGTATGGTTACAAGCCGATCCCGAAGCAGCAATCAGTTTTACCTCTGATATTTGGTATCTAACGTAAGCTTAATGTCAATGTTGAGTGTATTGGACACTTCAGTTTTGTTCATAGGCTTGTAATATTTGGAATTGTTTTGTTAGACGAGTAAAAAATAGAAAAAGGTCCATTTATAAAAATAGTGGAAAATGACATCTGTTTTGTTATATAAAGCAACTCAGTTGCATTTAATTGTTATTTCTACCCCTTTCCAGTCACAGAGCACTTTATATATCAGAAGTCAGAAGATCCTGTAACTTTGTTTGGGGGAAATTTTAATGTTTAATTTAATTTTCATAATAAAATTTGCATTGAAGAAAGGTACATTTTGTTTGTATATGCGGTCAATAGTTCTTAGAAAGAAAATCGGAATCGGGAAAAAAAATCGGTATCGGCAGGTCACACTTGGAAAAAAAAATTGGAATCAACCAAGAAAATTGCAATCGGTGCATCTGTAATTACAATATTAAGATGAATGTAGACAAGTGTAATTTGATTTGTTTCTTATATTTAGAGATTGTGTGTGACACGCTTACAACACGAAAACAAATTCCTTGTATGCGTAAATAACGTACTTGGCAATAATCCAATTAAGATTTTCTGATTCTAAATAATGTCACGCCTACATTACATTGCTTAACATGTCATGTTAATGGTATAGTTCACCCAAAAATGAAAATTCTCCTCATTTGCTAACACTAATGCCATCTAAATCTTGTGTAAATTTTCTCCATCACAACGCAAAGAAATACATTTTGACGGAGATATGAGGTGTTTTTGACCATACAATGCAAGTCAATGGGGTCCAACACTTAAGATCCTAAAGTACTTCAAGGCAGCATAAAAGTAATCCATACTACTCCACTGGTTTAATCCATGCTTTTTGAAGCAAACAATCAGTTTTGGGTGGTGATCAGACCAGAAACTCCTTTTTCACATCAAGCCCTGGCGTAAACAAGGTTCTCTCATGAATGCGCTGAGCAGTGCACAGATGTCAAGATTCGGACTAAAAGGAGGGATGTTTTGGTATCACTCAACCAAAACCGTATCACTTAAGAAGACATGGATTTAATAATGAATACTTTTATGCTTTTTCCTTTTTGGAGCTTGAAAATTTTGGACTCCCTTGACTTGCATTGAAAGGAGACAAACGCATTATATATCCTTAAAAATCTTTGTCATCAGCAGAATAACGTCAAACGGGTTTGAGATGGCATAAATGCGAGAGATAAAGATGAGATTTATAATTTTTGGATGAACTACTATTACCACAATAATACTGGTTATTTGATAGTCATTGTCAAGTATTAATGCACTCATGCAAGCTGTCCTTTCTGTCCACAGCTGGTTCTGGTAGGAGATGGAGGTACAGGGAAAACCACCTTTGTAAAGAGACACTTGACCGGAGAGTTTGAAAAGAAATATGTTGGTAAGTTTTATTTTGCAGCCTTGCTTGGAATGATAGAGCATTTTTTTGATGTCACATTGGCACAAGGAATGTGTGGCTTTGGTGCAACAGTCACCGCAACTAGCACAAAGCACTTTTGAAACTGTTTTTCTTTCTTAGCCACGCTTGGAGTTGAGGTACATCCACTGGTCTTCCACACCAACAGAGGTGCCATCAAATATAACGTATGGGACACCGCTGGACAGGAGAAGTTTGGAGGCCTGAGAGATGGATACTACATTCAGGGTATGCTGTTTTTTCGTTTATACACTTGTGGGCCTAACTGCATATTCTTCAGTTGGTCTCTTCTTACTGCAGTAGTGTGACATTTGTCTCTCTCTCTAGCTCAGTGTGCGATCATCATGTTTGATGTAACTTCTCGAGTGACCTATAAAAATGTGCCCAACTGGCATCGTGACTTGGTGCGTGTGTGCGAGAACATTCCTATTGTGCTGTGTGGTAATAAAGTGGACATCAAGGACAGGAAGGTGAAAGCAAAGAGCATTGTGTTCCATCGTAAGAAGAATTTACAGGTACGTTAGAATTAAATTCATAGTTAAATCAACAGTGAAGAAACAATTTCCAAAAACCAAATTGCATTTCATCTGTTGCTTAGATTGGCACTTGAATCACCTCTTATGCTCTAGTGTTGACATTTCTATTGGTCTTTCCCTCTTTCTCAGTACTATGACATCTCTGCAAAGAGTAATTATAACTTTGAGAAGCCCTTCCTGTGGCTTGCACGGAAGCTGATTGGTGATCCAAACCTGGAGTTTGTTGAGATGCCTGCCCTTGCCCCACCTGAAATTGCTATGGACCCGACGCTTGCTGCACAGTATGAGCATGACTTGAAAGTAAGTGCATTCTCTATGTCGGATATTCCATACGTATTGCTATTGTTTAACTGTTCTCAGTTGCTGCTATTGCATCTGTGCTGACTTGGTTTTTCATCTTCTAGGTGGCATCAGAAACAGCTCTCCCAGATGAAGATGATGACCTTTAACCTGTTAGCCTCTGACCTCCCTTATGTTAATGTCACTGGGATTTCCTGGTGATGGTTACTCCCCTACTCCTTTTACTGTAAACTCCCAACAGAATATTTTTATTTTTCAGTTTTGTGTTTTGAATTTGAGTAAAGTTGTGTGGTTCATTTCATTGTAGACATGATAACTATTGCAACCAGACACATTCATGCCTACACTTTGACTCTCACTCAAAGGTGTGAGATCAGGTTGAGTGTCCCAGTGCTTATTTCTCTATGTAAGGCTTTAAGCACTTAGAGAAATTCTTGGAATAAAACATTGTCAATATAACAAACCTTGCTCAGCCTTTTTCTTCCCTACATGCACCTTGAATAAATGTTATTGTGCTATATGGTTGAAAGTGATTTCTCATAAATGATTGTTTTACCACTAGGATTTCTATTGTTATTCCTTTGCTTCGATTTTAAACTAAAAGGAATTGTTCACACAAAAATTAGTCAAAGGTGGATATTTATAGTAAAAAGGGCTTTTTTGTTTCTCATCTACACCTATAGTAATACCTACAAAATTGCTTAAAAATACAAGGATTTAACTTCTAGATTCAAATATCAGGAAAAAATTAAAATAACGCAGCTTGTAAAAACACAAACTTCAAGCTTGTATTGCTAGTATGGTAGGAAAATCTGTACTTTAATAACTGAATTTATGTAAGCATCAGTGGGCATGATTAATTGCATAATTTTTTTTTTTAGCCTGATGTTTTATTTTTAATTAGCTCGCCAAAAAATGAAAATTCTCATAATTTACTCAACCTCCTGGCTTCCTAGACGTGTATGACGTTCTTTAGAACACGAATGAAGATTTTTAGAAGAATATTTCAGCTCTAGGTCTATACAATGCAAGTGAATGGGTGCCAACATTTTGAAGCTCAGAAATGCACAATAAGTGAGCATAAAGGTAATCCATATGTGCAGGTAGGGGTGAGAAACATCTTTTTTTTTTTTCTTTTTTTTTTTATCATAAATAATCCTAGCCCAGTAGGGGATGATATGCACAAAGAATGTGAATCGCCAAAAGCAGGAAGGAAAAGAACTTAAATATTGATCCGTTTCTCTCATACCTATAATATTGCTTCAGAAGACATGGATTTAACCACCAGTCATCTGCAGTACTTTTATGCTGGCTATATGTGGATTTTGAAGCTTTAAAATAATGGCACCCATTCACTACAGAGCAGAAATATTCTTCTAAAAATTGTGTTCAGCAGATGAAAAAGTCAAACACATCTGGGATGGCATGAGGGTGAGTGAATTATTAGAGAATTCAGATTTTTGGGTGAACTAACCTTTTAATCACACCTCTCTCTCTCTCTCTCTCTCTCTATATATATATATATACACACACACACACACACAGAGAGAGCTGAAGTCAGAAGTTTACATACACTTGGGTGTAGTTCATTAAAACTAATTTTTTAACCACTCCACATATTTAATATTGGCAAACTCGTTTTTTTTTCAAGTTGTTTAGGACATCATCTTTGTGTATGACGCCAGTAATTTTTCCAACAAATGTTTAAACAGATTGTTTCACTTTTCATATCACAATTCCAGTGGGTCAGAAGATTACATACACTAAGTTAACTGTGACTTTAAGCAGCTTGGAAATTTCCAGAAAATTATGTCAAGCCTTAAGACAATTACTTTCTGATAGGATGTGTACTGAATTGGAGATGTACCTGTGGATGTATTTTAAGGCCTATACCTTCAAAATAAGTGCTTCTTTGCTTAACATCATGGAAAATCCAAAGAAATCAGCCATGACCTCAGAAAAAGGTTTGTGGTCATCCGCAAGTCTGATTTATCCATGGGAGCAATTTCCAAACACCTGAAGGTACCACGTTCATCTGTACAAACAATAGCAAGTATAAACACCATGGGACCATGCAGCCGTCATACTGCTCAGGAAGGAGACACATTCTATCTCCTAGAGATGAACATAATTTGGGGTGAAAAGTGCAAATCATTCCCAGAACAACAGCAAAGGACCTTGTGAAGATGCTGGAGGAAACAGGTAAACAAGTATCTATATCCACAGTAAAACGAGTCCTATATCGATATAACCTGAAAGGCTGCTCAGCAAGGAAGAAGCCACTGCTCCAAACCCACCATTAAAAAGCCAGACTACAGTTTGCAAGTGCACAAGGGGACAAATATCTTTAAGAGAAATGTCCTCTGGTCTAATGAAACAAAAAATGTACTGTTATGCCATAATGACCATCTTTATGATTTGAGGATAAAGGGTGAGGATTGCAAGCCGAAGAACACCATACCAACCATGAAGTGTGGGGTGGCAACATCTGGTGCAGTTCACAAAATTGATGGCATCATGACAAAGGAAATTTATGTGAATATATTGAAGCAACATCTCAAGACATCAGCCAGGAAGTTAAAGCTCGGTCACAAATGGGTCTTCCAAATGGGCAATGACCCAAAGCATACCTCCAAATTTGTGGCAAAATGGCTTAAGGACAACAAAGTCAAGGTATTGGAGTGGCCATCACAAAGTCCTGACCTCAATCCGATAGTAAATTTGTGGGCAGAACTGAAAAAGCGTGTGTGAGCAAGAAGGCCTACAAACCTGACTCAGTTACACCAGTTCTGTCTGGAGGAATGATCCAAAATTCCAGCAACTTATTGTGAGAAGATTATGGAAGATTACCCAAAATATTTGACTGATGTTAAACAATTTAATAGGCAATGCTACCAAATACTAACAAAGTGTATGTAAACTTCTGACCCACTGGGAATGTGGTGAAAGTAATAAAAGCTTAAATAAAAAATTCTCTCTACTATTATTCTGACATTTCACATTCTTAAAATAAAGTTGTGATCCTAACAGACATAAGACAGGGAATATTATCCACGATTAAATGTGAGGACTTGTGAAAAACTGAGCTTAAATGTATTTGGCTAAGGTGTATGAAAACTTCTTGACTTCAACTGTAGATAGATAGATCGATACATATATATTATTATTAATTTAGATTTTTCCTCAGTGACAGTAATTTGATAACTGACATTTTCACACCATTTCAGACAAAGAGCAATTCCCTCTGACTTGCACTGAATTGCAGTCGCCAGAGGGTGACCCCAGTGTCATTCTCTAAAAACATTTTGCTCAGTTTTTCTCGCGCTGGAGTTCATTCTTGTGTGTCGTTTTCCCGTCACATTTCGCGCGATTTAACTGGTGATAAGAATAACTCGTATCGTCAAGGACAATTCTCTCTCTCTCTCTCTCTCTCTCTCTCTCTCTCTCTCTCTCTCTCTCTCTCTCTCGACTGCTTCCTTTTCTGCTTAGTGTTCATAGAGGAGAGAGGGTTAATGAATATCAGCTCTCGTGCTTCATGTGTGGTGAAGTGGGCTATATTCATTGATCTTTGACTTTCCTGTGTGTGTTACAAAAGCAGCGGTTTTTATCCAAAAGACTTCATTTGAATGGTAGTAACTAAAGAATACAATCACTAACATGTATTGCACAGGTACTAGTATAACTGTAAATATATCATTAACAACAGCAATTAGATGCAGGTGATATCTGAACCACAGAGCACCATTGGATTATTGGCAAATTAGCAGTAACAATAGTAAGTATACAAAGAAAACATCTGATATCTAATAATTAGTTACTAGCAATGTTTCCTCTAAGCTGTGTGTAATTGCCCCCACAAAGCCCCCCACTGCAAAGGTGGACACACCAATTATTGATTTAGCTTTTTTTATGTTTACTGGACTTTGTATGACATTAAGTGATAAATGAAAACTATTTATGTCATTATTTTTGAAGACATCCTCACTATATATATATATATACATTACTTACAGGGTTGGGAGGGTTACTTCTGATTACTTCCACTACAGATTACAGATTACATGCTGTAAAATGTCATTTGTAACGTATTTCGATAGATTTCTCAAGGTCAGTAACGTATTCTGCATACTTTGGATTACTTCTTCAGCACTGGTAGATTTTTTTCAAATTGTTTTGACTATAAAAACTATAAAAAGTACAGTAAGACAAAGTACAAAATAAGACAACAATACAAAAATGATGATCAAGAATACGATTTTTGCCCTAATATCAAAGGTCTTACTAGAAACATAAATTATGATCTATCGTGAATTTTCTTGATAAAAAAATATGATCGTGTCTGGTAACGTGTGCATGTAAAATGGCTAGAAATAGCATTTTAGCTTAGCGTAAAGCTGACAGTTTACACAAGGTTTATTACTATTTCTTCTGCTACAAACTTACTTCAAACTTGGGTCTCTGTCTGCTCGTATGATTGTAATTTTCATAAGAAAGTGTTTCACTGCTGTTCAAATGCACTTTGAATCACATAATTTATATGTATAAATGTTTTCCCTAAATATTAAATGAAACAAATGACAATAAAATACAAAGTAATCTCTTCAGTAATCAAAATACTTTTTGAATGTAACTGTATTCTAAACACCAATTATTTAAATTGTAACTAGTGGAACACAGGTACTTATATTTAGTATTTTAAATACGTAATCCCGTTACATTTATCCCATTACTCCCCAACCCTGATTACTTAGGTGACTGACCTGACTGTATAAAAGTTGTTATAAAAGAGTATATATGTATGCATGTACAGTATGACAGTAATACTGAAAATTTTGAATAATAAATAGTTACAATACAAGTTCAACAGGTAACTTTAAAAAAAAGTTATTATTAAGTTCAAACGAATAAATATGTTTCAGTCACACACCTAGGGCGTGACGGTGGGTAGCTCAGAGAGAGAGAGAGAGAGAGAGAGAGAGAGAGAGAGAGAGAGAGAGAGAGAGAGAGAGAGAGAGAGAGAGAGAGAGAGAGAGAGAGAGTGTGTACGCACGCGTGTGTGAACAGCACTTTTCAGACCGATTATAATCAGAAGGGAGAGGGAGGAAGACAGATTAAACAGACTAAACACAACTGTAGTTTTAATCCTCTGAGCGGATAGATTTAGGGAGAGAAAAAAAAAACTACTGGCAGCCATATTGCATGGACCATTCGGGGAATAATAGGTCTCGTTCGAGCAGGAATTCGTGGATCTTAGAGTTTGGGAGAACACATTCAAACCCCACGACTGCGGGACCCGCTGCCCAGCCGGGCTCGATACTTTTACAGAACAATCCATAATTCAACTTGAGTTTTTTTTCTTCATATTTATAATTTATTTTATTGTTAGATAGTGTCATCAAACATATTTGAAGATGAAGGACAGATTGGATCAACTAAAGGCGGTAAGTGTGGGGTTATATTTCTTGTTTCGTAAAAGTTTAAGGGGCCGTTCACACAGAACGTGTTTTTCGATTGTTCTTTGTCGTTTTAGACGCCTCCTGCGTTCCGTTCTGTTCGTCGCGCTGCGTCAAGCTCTTTTTTATTTCTGTTTTTAACGCAACACGAGTTCGATCTGGAATGAGCGTGTATTCAACCCAGATTGAAGTCGAGGTGTATGGTAATGACAGCACGTAATAGTTTATCGAACAAAAACACACTTGTAACTTTTACACCTAACACTTCTGCTCACAACTATTATAGTTACATCCAATATGAATAATAATAGTCTACTGGTAAAGTTAAAATAGCAAGAGTCTGTTAATGAATATCCAACAGTGCTATATTAGATATGGTATCACCTCTTGAGGAGTGAAGAGGGGAGAGTGCACAGCTGATGTGGTCACCTGACTAGGGCCACAAGCCCCCTGGAGAGTTGGGGGATGGGGGTGAGAGGATGATGAGGATGCTGATCTATAGCTCACATCATGTGACAACATACTGTGTATGCTTAGGACTCAAATGTAGACCGAAGTAGACCAAATTTGCTAGATTTTTCTGTTGCTACACTATCAAAAAGCTACCATGGTACCACTGTTTTTTTGTCCTTGGAAATGTACAATGGTATTACCAGAGTATTCTCTGAAGTACCTTGGAATGCAAATGAATATTGATTAAATAGTTTACAGAAATATTCTATGTTCAATGCAAGTTAAGCTCAATCGATAGCATTTGTGGCATATTGTTGATTACCAATTAAAAAAACTAAACAAAACACAAATCTAGGTTACATTGAGGCACTTAGAGTGGAAGTGAATGGGGCCAATCCATAAATGTTAAAATACATACTGTTTCAAAAGAATAGCCACAAGATGGAAACAATATCTGTGTTAATATGATTTTAATGTGATAAAATAGCTTGTTAAGCATTTCTGTGTGAATTTATACCCAATTTTACAAGTTTGTTGCAGTGACGTCATAACACCGTAAACCCTGTAATCCTGGTAAACAGCGATTTAAACAATTTTTCAGCTCAAATAATACATCAGTTTTAACAGAAGAATTAATGCCAGTGCTTTTATAAAATTATGAGCCTCATATTTCCACCTTTAAATCCTCCAAAGACTGGCCCCATTTACTTCCATTGTAAGTGTCTCCCTGTATGCAAGACTTTTGCTTTTTTGAAGAAAATGAGGGATTAATTGAAATGACTTTTTTTATGAAAATCAACATTATGCATCAAATGCTCTCGATTGAGCTTAACTTGTATTGATCCTGGAATATTCCTTTAAAGTACCGGTAGGTTTTGCTAGTCATGCTGTAGCTACACTAACCAAAACACACCATGGTACTTTAATGTTACCATTGTAGTACCATGGAATATATTAACTTCATAACAGATCAAAGTGGACTTTTATCCTGTAGCTACATGAACAAAAAGCACCAATGTTCCATGGAAGTAACATGGTATTCTTCAAATACAAAAACAGATCAAAGTGGACTGAGTATGCCATTATTTTTGTAACTAAAAAGTACCACTACCATGTGTTTTGGACATGTACCATGGTACTATCACGGTATTATTTGAAGTACCTTGTAGTACCAAGTAAATACCGTGGTTCATGAGTATATATCAAAGGACTATAAAATGATCATCAGATAACATCACTGTATCATGGGAATAGTGGGTGACGGGTGAGATAACGGGTGTGCCATTTGAAGTCTCCCACAGTTTATTCAGGTATGTTTGCAAGGGTGTCAGCTCATATGGGCAGGGTCAGTGGTGAGTATTTGTTGCTGTGGTGATGACTGTCCCAGTCAAATATTTCCTTTGTTGACTCTGTCACCTGAGGCACCCTGGCAGGCAACTATGGGTTGGTAAGAGGAACTTGGGAGCATGTGTGTTCATGACAGAACCTTATTTACATTTGTCAGAGTCATGTTTCCGTGCTGTTTTGCATACACAAAAAAAATCGCTGTTGCTAGCCTGTGTCCTCTGCGTGCCCCTTTAATCTTCGTTATTTTAGAGTAACGGAAATAAGACTAGATTTTTATATTTTCTGAAGAAATTGTCAATTATGCTTTCCTGTACAAAGCTTCATGTGTCGCCACAATGTTGGGGTGTTCTGGGTGATCGTTAGGGTATTGCTAGGTGGTTGCTATGATGTTCTGGGTGGTTGCTTGGGGGTTGCTTGCTGGTCCAAGTCAAAAGAGCCCACCACAAGACTCTTTAGCTATGTTTCCATTCAAGTTGTGAACTCTTTGCTGGCTTTGGCTTTTCAGAAAACCCATTATTTCAGTCTGACCAGAGCAACATTTCATATGCGATGATTGTTCCCCTGGCTTGTCCAGTTCTAAATAAATGATTTAGTCACATTCATTTTTATGTACTTCTTGTAATCCTCATATTTGTTTATGCGCATTTTGGAAATTGTATTTGCATCTTGGTCTTTCCATTCAGCAGTGTTTATGCGATATTCCCAATTGCACAAAAAGATACGTAGATGGAAACCCCAGTTTATGATGTTCTGGTCCCTATATGGTTCAGTCCTGCCTTTAATGTATGCCTATGGGAATTTTTAAGCTATTTATTTGTGTGCTAGTTGAAACATCTATTTTTTTTATGTCCGCAACACAAATGGATGAGTTACACAATGAAGTTAAATACTTAGGGTGAGGACTTAGTTCAAATCCCAAACCCTTAGTATAAGCAATAGGAAAAGTGATGCCTGCCTCAACAAACACTTATAATAGTTGCTTGGAACGTATCGGCATGTGACCCAGTTCAGTGTAGGAAATCCTTTTAAGAGAAATACGTCTTCTGTTTGAGTCCCTCAAATAAATGAGTTGTTTCTATCTCTCTCTCTGTATCCTCTGTAATGTTTAACTTGGTGTGGCTGCTGTTCTACACTTTTTTCTGTGTATATAAAGTATTATAGTGTAAGCACAAACACACACACACACAAACAAACACACACACACACACACACACACACAGTGCTCTTCTTG
This sequence comes from Moxostoma hubbsi, assembly GCA_032164185.1. NCBI lineage: Eukaryota > Metazoa > Chordata > Actinopteri > Cypriniformes > Catostomidae > Moxostoma > Moxostoma hubbsi. The sequence continues at coordinate 9,593,658 of JAVLUX010000016.1, read as the reverse complement.
GAGTGCTAAAGGAACTGTGGGACATGGAACAGCTGAGAGGGAACTCTGTGTGAGTTTGACCATTTCTGGGAACTCCCGTTACAAATATTAACCATGGTAACCATCCCAGTTACTATGATTATTATAACAATATGAAAGTTCTCTTAGTAGTTCTATTATCATTTACTCAACTTCATGCCATCCCAGATGTGTATGACTTTGTTCTTCAGCAGAACACAGAGAGACTTTAGAAAAGTATCTCAGTTCTGTAGGTCCTGTATGGTGATCAGACCATTGTAGCTCCAAAAATCACATAATGGAAACATAAAAGTAATCCATAAGACTCCAGTGTTTAAATCCATATCTATATCTTTATAATAGGTGTGTGTGAAAAACAAGTTACTTTTTACCCTAAATATCACTTTAACTTTCACTTTCATGTGGGAAAGTGAAATTAATCAGGCACCACATGTGACAAAGATGTAAAAGTGAAAATGGAGATTTAGAGTAAAAAAGGACTTACATTTTTATCTGTTTCTTACCCACACCTATTATATCACTTCAGAAGACATGGATTTAAAGAGTCATATGGATTACTTCTGTTTCTGTTATGTGATTCTTGGAGCTACAAAGGTCTGATCACCATTCACCTACATTGTGAGGACCTACAGAGCTGAGATATTTGTCTAAAAAATATTGTTTGTGTTCTGCTGAAGAAAGAAAGTCATACACGTATGGGACGGCATGAGGGTGAGTAAATGATGAGAGAATTTTCAGTTGTGGGTGAACTATCCCTTTAACAATGTACTACCCATCACTAGTGTCAAAATTCCCTTGTAATTGATTTTCAGGACCTTTTTTCACCATTTAAGACACATTTGTCATCTATTATGGCTCTTACTTATTCAAAAGACATTTAATTATAGCTACACATTGAAAAACAGTGTGGATATCTAATAGATGTAACTTTCAACATTGTAAAAAAGATTATTTTTCTATTATATAATGCTGAAAAACAACCAAAAATGTACTTTCGGCTTACTTACTATTCTGAAGTTTGCTCTTAAGCACTTTGCTCTCCATGACCTGTGTATTTTTAGTTGAAATGCACATGATATTGAACAATGATTTTACAGTCTTGGTTCTTGGTTCCTTAAGCATTTTCCCCATTCATTTTCCAATTCATTATCAGTCTGAGCTTTTTATTCTTTGTTCCACAAAACAAGATCTCTGCTTCTCCAAATCCTGTCTCTCAGCTGTCCCTCAGACTTGTTTTCGATCTATGTGGGACAGGATTTTTTTGTTCTTATGCTCCAAAATTGCAGAACTCGCTACCTTTTGATATTAGAGAGGCAGCACCGACTATTAGTATTTTTAAAACCAATCTTAAAGCATGTTACTTCAGAAAATGATTGCATTTACGTTTGTATCTTGTATTAGTATTAATACTGTTTTGATATGAATGTTTATATGGTGTGTATTCTATTATTTTCTTTTTTTTATCCTTTTTAAAGGTACAACACTGTATACTCAATGCTTTACCATGAAGCATTGTAATTCACAGTTATGGAAAAAAGTTGTGATATGGAAGTATGGAATAATATATAAAAATTGTATCAAATATTCAGTTATATACAAACATGTAAGTACTTTGAGAGGGTAGGGAGATTGACTCGATTCTGTCCTTGGCTGTGCATCATATTCTTCTATTAAACACGATTTTTATATAATAAGGTTGAAAAAATGTAGACTTATGGCTTCAAAAGAAGTAGAAACCATTGATTTACAACCTCTGAGCTCACGAATGGTCTATCCATTAACATGGATTCACTAGACGTATGCCCAGTATGAGAGAAACACACACACACACACTCTCTCTATCTCTCTCTCTATCTATCTCTCTCTCTCGCTTTCTCGAACTCATGTTTCCTAACTTAACTGGAAGTCTCTTGTAGGCTTATCTCCTAACCTCAGCTCACAGGTTTTACAGTGCACTGCATATGTGTGTTAGTGCCCTTGACATTCACAAAAAACCTGTTGAGTTGGCAACACATTGTTAAGTCTTCAAATAAACTTGAAAAGAGAGCAGAACTCTTTGTTAGCTGGATGGGTAATATTACATTTTGCCAGGAACAGTTCAACCTTTGTCATTCAAAGAAAATTTGCTCGATTACTCTATGCAGCCTCAATTCATGTTGTCTTCCTTAGCTGACTGTCCCTTTCAAACATTTACCATGAAACCCAATAGCAATAAATTCCACCAAAATACCATCATTACTAGCAAACTGCAAATAAAGTCCTCTAAAAATAAACATATCATACTGAATATTAGAACCAAGTCCGTCAATTCATTACACGATGAACGTTTTCCCACACAAAAGCAGTTTATGCAGCAGCCTTCTCCATTCATTGGCTGACGTATCCAAACCAGCCAAATGAGGCTGCTATGTATGTATATCTACAGCATGCATACAACCACTCAGAACAGTAGCACTGCATAGAAACGCCCTGGCAACTACCCACAACACCCTAGCATTGTGAAGTCAACTTATGCATGGCCAAGCACCACTTACATTTTCTTCAGAAATATAAAAATGTTGTTGATGTTACTACAGTAAAACTGTCATCAAAACAAATACATTAAACATGACACATTTAACTGTAGTAAATATGGCGTTGTGGCAGAAACTATGGTTACCATGGTAAAAAAATATTCACAGGGTTCAATTTGTAATTTGATTCCTCAGAAATGCTGAATGAGAGAAAATGCTTTGCCCTCAGCCTTTATGTAGAGTTTCACAGTGATAAAAGTGAGTTTATGTATGTTGGTGGTTTTGTGTTTGTGTGTATCTGGCACTCCAGTGCAGTTCAGTGTGTGTGTGTGTGTGAGAGTGACATAACCACAAGTCTGATGACTCTAGCGCAATTCTTGACTTCAACCGTTGTATCTCCCATCTCGAATTTGAGTTATAAAGCTGTCACGCGCAAAGCTATGCTTTATGATAGAGTGTTTATGTGTTTGAGTGCTAGTGCGTCAATTATCCATCATTTAACAGTAAAACTGTTACTGAAAGTGAAAACAGCCCACTGGTCATCACATGCTCCTTATAAAACATCACAGGACAAACCTCTGTGTGTGCTTGTCACTATTCATGCTGTGCAAGCCAGGTTGGCATTTGTAACATTTCCAATTAAACACCTCAGATAGATCCACTTTATAGGACCATACATGCATTATAAGACAAACCTAATATGACAGTCTGTAAATACACCAGTATTTACAACCATTTCAGGGCAGCTTACATTGTGCCTTGTCAGCAGAGGCCAGCCAGTTCTGTAGCTGGAAGAGGAAGACAGTCATTTGCAACTCTGAAACCAGTCAATGTATCAGTTACAAAAACAAAAACTGGAACTTACCTTTTATTTCAAACTGTTTCAGAGATTTACCATGACATTGCGTAATCACAAGTGTTTTAAATGTCTTTACAACCTTATTATTACATTCTTCATTCTAAATCAAGTAGTCAATATACTACATCATATTAATGACATCACAGCCCCTGTTTGTTGCTCTTCAGGGTTCCTCTACTTGCATCTGGTCTACAAATAAATTTCTGATATACAGCTTTTCATTGTGTCTTGCAGACATGCGATCATGATGACGAAGATGTCGAAATTGCCGTGGACAACCCTGCTTTCATGGACGAGTTCTTCACCCAGGCACGCCCTATATAATATTACAATGTGTTTGTGTCAATACATCTGATGTGCTTTGAATGAATGTGTCATTGTGGTTTTTGTGCATGTTCCGTGACTGTTTCTTTGTTTCAGATTGAAGACATTAGGAACAGCATTGATAAGATTGATGAGAATGTGGTCGAAGTGAAGAAACTTTACTCAGTTATTCTGTCTGCCCCAACATCAGACCAGAGTAAGACACAAACACACACACACACACACACACACACACATGCAGCTTTACACTAATTGTGGGCATATTGCACATAGTGTAACCCAGTTTACAGCATACCATTTTAATGAATTCCACTGACTGGTCTAACTCTAATACCAGAGTATTGGCTGAGTAACGGGTGAAGTTGACAAGCTGAGAGTATTGCCACAATCAAAATTATGCCACAAGTGCTGCCGATTGAGCTTAACTTGTATTGAACCCAGAACATTCATTTTAGGCAGTAGAAAGGTAATCCATAAGACTCAAGTGGTTTAATCCATGTCTTCAGAAGTGATCCAATTGATTTTGAGTGAGAACGGTCCAAAATGTAAAACAAAAATTCACTATAAATCTTTACATAAGCCGTTTCTTTGGAGGTCATGAATTTAAGCTTTATTCCTAACGCCATCTACTCTGCGTATACGTCGAGTACCAGGAAGTGTAATCAAGCTTGAAATCATGATCGTGCCTAGAGTCTGCAATGGCAAAGATGTACAGTTGAAAAAAGAGTTATATTGAAACGGGTTGTGAATGCCATTTCATGTTGACTTTAACACATACAAAATAGTGTACACAATCTCTTCTTCCTTTATTCACTGTTATACATGTTCTCAGCTTCTGTTTTCTTCTCCATTAACAGAAACACAGGATGATTTGGAGGCACGAACTAATGAAATCAAGAAAATGGCCAACAATGCTCGTAACAAACTGAAGAGTAAGTTTCCTTACTCGAACTTGGCAGCTTTTGAGGTTTTCTCAATGTAGGTCAACAAAATAGGACACAAAGAAGTAGTTATTGCTGTTCAAATACTGCTGTCCCAGAATGGTGTGATTTACGTATCTGCTATATCCACCTTTATTAAAGCAATGTTTACATTGTGTACTTGTAGCCATTGAAAGAAATCTTGAGACTGCAGAAATGGAAAGAGTATCAGCTGACATGAGAATACGCAAATCACAGGTGAGTCAACATCCAAGCTGGTCACTTACACGCACACACACTTATACGCTCTATTAACTCTGACCTCATGTTTTCCCCGCCAGCATTCTGTTCTTTCAAGGAAGTTTGTTGATGTGATGACCAAATACAATGAAGCTCAGGTGGACTTCAGAGAGAAGAGCAAAGGTCGCATTCAGAGACAATTAGAGATCAGTGAGTGTCTGATTAAATATACATACCAGCACATTCACTTCTGGCATTTGAAATTCATAAGCTGGAATTTGAATTCAATTGGCCACACCCTACAGGATGAAATGGAATTTAAATTGGAATGACAGGAAGATGAATTTATTCAACAGTTACAACTGAGGAATTTTATTAGTCTAACCCAACCGTTTGTTGTGGATAAATGACAAAGCAGAAGTACGTCATTTATTCTTGACTTTATTCCCTTCCTGATGCTGTATGTAGAAGTTGATTAGCTCAGTTTAGACGGTTTTTAGGTATGTTAGAGCATTCTGGGAAATATGTTCTTTTACCATAGTCTTTTCTATAAATTTCAATTCTGAAATTTAGTTTAATTTATATAAAAATATATATATATATATATATATATATATATATATATATATATATATATATTAAATGGTATTACATTAATTATCATTATTTTATTAAATATAAGAAAATATTATATATAAGTACATATTAATAACGTATTAAATAATTTATAAATCGTTTAAACCTATAAATACATTTCATATATTGATAATTATTATTATTAATAGATGTTTCTTGAAACACACTAATACACATAGTGTGTATTATTAAAAATGACTCTTGCAGCGGTTAAGCCTATATATTAATTTCTTTGAAATTTCATCTTCCTTAAATATAAATTCAAAGTGCGATTCAGCATCCTTTTTACTATTGAATTGGAATTTAAAAGCATTCTTAATTTCACTTAATTCATGCGACACAATGTGCCAGCCTCCCACAGTGTGCAGAGTAACATGTTTCTTTCTCAGGCTTGTGGTTGAAGCGTGTTAAACAGTCACTGTACTATTCCCCTTTTCTGTATTTCTCAGTCTTTTTTCTGCTTCTCTGTCTCTAGCTGGTAAAGCCACAACTGATGAAGAGCTGGAGGAGATGCTGGAGGGGGGGAACACTGCCGTTTTCACAGCAGGGGTAATATCTCTGTGTGTGTGTGTGTGTGTGTGCCTTACATAGAAACTTACACTCACCGAGCACTTTATTAGGAACACCTGTACACCTACTTATTCATGTGATTATTTAATCAGCCAGTCATGTGGCAGGAGTGCAATGCATAAAATCAGGGAAATACAGGTCAGGGGCTCCAGTTAATGTTCACATCAACCATCAGAATTTGGCATGACATGGCATGGCATGATTGTTGGTCCAGACAGGCTGGTTGGAGTATTTCTGTAACTGCTGATCTCCTGGGATTTTCATGCACAACAGTCTTTTTTAGTTTACTCTGAACGGTGCCAAAAACAAAAAACATCCTGTTAGTGGCAGTTCTGCAGAAGGCAACGCCCTGTTGATGAGAGAGGTTAACAGAGAATGGCCAGACTGGTTTGAGCTGATAGAAAGGCTACAGTAACTCAGATAACCACTCTGTACAATTGTAGTGAGTAGAATAGCATCTCAGAATCCACAACATATCAAACCTTGAGGCGGATCATTGGTTAGACCAGCAGAAGACCATGTCGGGCACTTTATTAAGACCATAGAGTTCCTAATAAAGTGGTTGTGAGTGTAAGTCTAAGGTTCACTTAATATTTGACTTGACATTCAGACTGGAGGCATCATTAAGTTTCGAGAAGGCAGTAGATTTCCAGGGAGAAATACTTTCTCAGTATATAGCTACACTGTTCATATGTCTGTTCAGTTTCTCAAGCACTTTTTGATACACTTTCCTTTCCTTAAAACTCCAAAGCAGTTTTAATAAAGATATTCATGACCGGACAAGTACAGGATACATCATGACATCTATGGCCAATCAAAAGCAAAACCATCATAATTTCGGTAACATGTTAGAATTAGGTTCAGTTTGTAAACATTAGTAAATCTATTAGGTATCATGAACTAACAATGCACAATATTTTTACACTATTAATTAATCTTGGTTTATGTTCATTTCTAAATATCTGATTGTTCATGAATGTTAATTAAGATTTAAGAAGTGTTTTAAAAGTACTGCTTATTGATAGTTCATGTTAAATAATATAGTTAACTAATGTTAACGACTATAACCATTTTGGAAAGTGTTACCCAATTGTCTTTATAATGAGTGCCCCCAGTAAATGACACGTTGCAGTGTCTTTACCTTTGCCAACCTATCTTTACCTACCTAAAAAAATGTTTTATGTTGAATCAGGTTTCAATTCAAATACCTGATATACAACAAGGAAATCCGCAGAATATGATATTTAAACAAGGAAATCACTAAAAAAATATACTTGCTTTTTTAATTAACAAAAGTGTTCAATGCGCCATGTAAACATAATGTACAGTAGGTTTCAGAACTGAAAACTTCCTTCTTAGTCCATAAAGGCCATTTATTGAAACAAAGCTGCCGCTTGATCTTTTTAGTCCAACCTCAGCACTTTGTGCAGCACATTTCAGCATGAATTGTTTTGACAAAAAAAGACTGAAATGATGACCCCTGTAGAGTAGATTTATTTAATTGTTCTGAAACGAGGCTTGTAAAACTGACATGCATCTAAGTAGAAAACTGTTTGCAAAAGAGATTTGAGATCTGACTTGGACTCCACACCAGAGCCTTATGAACATGTCTGTTATACCTTATTAAAGCAATAGACATCAGTGTATTGATGTCCCCAAATCTTAGCTGAATATGAAAGAAGCATCCTGCATATTGGTCGTTATCATAAATATGTAGTTTTTTGTTGTAGATTGTGGATTCAGGGATCTCTAAACAAGCGTTGAGTGAGATTGAAGCACGTCACAAAGACATTGTCCGTCTGGAGAGCAGCATAAAGGAACTGCATGACATGTTTGTGGACATCGCCATGCTGGTGGAGAGCCAGGTACACTCCACCTTCCATCACACTCATGTGTTTGTCAATATTTACTCCATCCTTTAAAGTTCCATCAATGCTTTCATGCTGTCTGTGTTTTCTAACCTTTCCCCTTCATTGTCTTTCTGCCTTTTTCTTCTCTTTCTCTGCCTCTCTTTTATCTTTGGCCCATAGCCAACTTTCCTCTTTGTTCAAACTCATTCTATTGGCCCTTGGTTCCTAAACCATGTGCAAGTTGTCGGAGTGGCTTCCTATCAGGCCCTGGTTTTCACATGTGAGTGCTCTGTAATGTACCAGATAGTTTTTTCCTCTCTGACCTTTTCATCTCCCTCTTTGCCTCATTTTTTTCCATTTAATTTGCATTATTTGGTCACCAACTACACCCACTCCATTTCAAAGTTTATCTAGAAGAAATAAAACTTAATAACTCTGTTCCAAAACCTAGTGAGCTGCTTACCTATGCTATGTTTTAAGCATCATTAGGCAACATTTTAAGTACGCTCCCAAAGCGTGGTGGCTCCAAACAAAACTATGCAGCAAAATTGTGGTAAAAATCTAAAGCAGCGTTACATGTATACTTTGTGTAAAAAGTAATCCCTGAATTTTAGGTGACTTTAATTCAGTAGTCATTTTCATTTAAGATGGTTGGCAGAGTCAAGCGAAAGGATAATTTTAAATCATGTAATAAGAGGGCTATCTTGTTTTTTATCCTTATTTGATAGCATTAGGTCGTTAGCTTAGCAACATGCTAACATCAGATGCCTTTGGAACTGTTAGCCCATGTTGAGTCTCTGGTGCACTTCCTGTATGGAGACTCATGTAGCTGCATCCCATGAAGAGCATTAAAATAAGTCTCTTGAGGTTCTAGTTCAGTTAGGATGTGTCCTTAGAAGATAGCTCCCTAAGTAGACAACAGCGAGGCAGCTCTTTAGGTTTCTGAACAGAGCTAAAATGATCACATGACCTGATAAATAATTCCACCTGAATGATTACACTATACATTATTGACCAATCCTCCATTATTTTGCTCATAAACTGCTTGCTATGGAGAAAAACTGAGAGGTAAGATTGTTGTATTTCTATTTTAACCTCCTTTTTAAGCGATGCTCTGTTTTATAGAGCATCTGAATTCTGTATATATGTGTGTAGACGATGTGCTTTGGTGTACATGTACATTTATTTTGTAGAGATTTATATTTCTGCATTTTCATTGTTTGCGTTTAAAAGGCTTTTACTCATCTAGGGCTTGCATGTTTGTTTGTTTCAGGGGAACATGGTTGATAACATTGAGGTGAATGTGGGCAAAGCAGTTGATCACATTGAAGCAGCTAAGGCTGAAACCAGGAAAGCAGTCAGGTATCAGAACAAAGCCCGGAAGGTATGGACCTCTCAAGTCATTCAATCTGATAACACAATAACACTGTCTCTGGCTTCTGCTGTTTCTTTCTTTCCCCTCTCCTACCTGCCTCTCTCTCTCTTCTTTCACTCTCTTTCTCTCAATATTCTATCATACTTCACCCAAAAACCCATTTTTAGGGTGGTATAATTGAGAGGATTGAGAGCAACATGGACCAATCTGTGGGTTTTGTGGAGCGGGCGGTAGCTGACACCAAAAAGGCCGCTAAATATCAACAAGAAGCCCGGCGTGTGAGTTCATGATAAATGTCAGGCCACACCCCTCTGCCCCAACCCATTCCTACAGCCTCTCCCTTTACTGTCCAAACCTGATGACATCACACAGTGGCATGCTTACACACAAACAAACATAGTCATTCTTACTAATCCCTGATATTTTTGAGTTTTCGACAGCCAGCCTCCATAATATTGTCTCACAAGATTGTTTTATTAATATTTGGCATTTTCCCTCTTGTAATGATACATATAGTAGAAAAAGGACAGGAAATGTTGGAATGGGTAATGGTGTGAGTTGGATTCAAACCACTGTAGCCACATGAGCTCCCTGACACTGTGTCAAAGCATGTGCTCTAACCATTAGGCCCGAGCTTCCCAAAATAAAAACAATATCAAATAATTTTTATCCAGTCAATTTCAAATGCCAAATCCAAGTCAGAAGTGATATTACAGCATTATTTCAACCCCATAAAAGCATGCTTGTATTTTGAATTTGCTAACAGACAACATTTCCGCAGTATCGCTCAGTATCAGCATGCCTTGCAATAAAACACATATTGCATTTGTAAAAATATACAGTAACGACTCATGACCCGCCTCTTGCAAAACATGCTTTGTGCCAAGAACAACCTTTTTTGGGGTAAAAAATCAACCACTATGATTTTGAACCTATTAAGCTTGATGAGCCTAATGTGTAAACGGAATCAAATACTGATAAAGACTGTAAGAGAAACTTAACACCATGTGGTCAAACTAATTATTTTGTCACTCCTTTAAATATGATGTCATAAAGATCAAACCAACTTTTTCAAAGGGAAATGTCAAAGCATAACTGGGTAAAACATGAAGGTACAAAAACTAATTTAGCAGTTTCTCATAAAATACATAAAGGATTTTCAAATACATATTTTACAGTTGTGGGCAAAAATATTGGCACCCTTGTTAAATATGAGCAAAGAAGGCTGTAAAAATCTCATAATTAAATATTTTTTTGCCACAATGATTGCCACCCCTAGAAATTATTATGAGTAAAATATATCTGAAATATATTCCCATTCATATTGTAATTTTTTTAGTGCACCTGGGTGACAAGGAACATGAAATTGTTCAGCCATGACTTCCTGTTTCACATGGGAATAAATATAAGGTAACACACAGGCCAAATTCTCTTAGTCATTCATCACAATGGGTAAAACCAAAGAATGAAGTTATGATTTGCGGCAAAAGGTTGTTGAGCTTCACAAAATCCATCCAAGTCAGAAGTGACTTGGGTTGGAAATCTAATTTCTTGATAACTTTAATGAACGCCTGATGAACATAATTTTGACTATAGTGTAGTATTTCTTTCTTTCTTTCTTCCTTTCTTTCTTTCTTTCTTTTCAAATATTCAGCACTACTTTTCTAGAACAAGTATATCTATTCCAGAAATGCAATGTCATGTATAGTTTTGAAAGATGGAGATTTTACATGAAAAATATTTTCTTCCACTAGTCTTGTGTCTTTTGTTTTTCTCTCTGAGTAGGTTATATATTTGTCAGTGAAATGTAGATGATGTATAGTTGATGCTAACAACTGTGTTTATGTGTTTCTTCACAGAAAACAATTATTATAGTGTCTGTGGTTTTGGTGATTTTGGCTATTATTGCTTTGATAGTGGGTTTATCTGTAGGTCTAAAATAAGGAGTCTCTGGTGAGTACATTTCAGAAGAAAGTGTGCATGGTTCGGGAACTGAGTGTTTATTATGCAGGGCTTTTGGTTTAGCTCTCCGGTATATCGTCTCGGATGCAAAACCTGGTTTTGGTTGGGATTTGGGATTTCCGTTTAATTATTTTTATCTAGTGGTTCAGTTGTAGCTTTCATTTATATGTTCTCTGCTTTCTTTCAGGCTTAAATAGTTCTGTCGGGCTCTGTTTGTTCTTATGGTAAAGGGCTTTGGTTAAAGGGGTCATGACATGCATTTTTTATTATTTTAAAACTTTCTGTGAGGTTAACTTCTAATATCAGTTTTTGCACAAAAAACAGTCATGTATTGATTGGTAAAACGTGATAATTTTCCACCCTCATTCTGACCCTCTTGTCAGAAACATTTGGCTTTGGTGCTACTACTCCTTTAAGTCTTGATAGTAAACGCCCACTGTTGTGATTGGCTCTCTGCTCTTGACTGACCTGCTCTCTCATTGCCATATCACTGCTTAACAAAACTGGGAGGGGATGCGGAGGTGATAAGGTAAAATAGGCCTTGATGTGTTGTTGTGGAGGTGGTCAGATGCAAATGTCTACCATAGTGTGACATCACAATGTGGAGGAAGTAGAGAACGAGGCATTTTGGCAGCTTCGTTTCAACAAATGCTCATTTTGCAGTGAAGAGGAAGTTTTGAGTTCTGAAACTTGAAATATATTTTTATAGTGCAAAGACCTCTTATATGTCAACAGATCAAGGAAAATTTAATTACTCATGTCATGACCCCTTTTCAAGAATAATTCACCCACAAATTAAAATTCTAAATAATTTACACTCATGTCGCTCCAAACCTGTATGATTTGTTTTCTTTCATGGAACACAAAAGAAGATATTTAGCTAATTATTTAGATATTTTGATATTTACAGGCTACTTTGCCATTGAATTATACAAGGACTTGTGGCTGTCAAGATCCAAAATAGGAAAAAAAGGACCCATAAAATTACCATTATAATTAATGCGACTCATATGCTACATGCTAAGTCTTCCAAAGCCATTAGATAGCTTTGTGTCCACAATTTAAGTCATATTCACTGAAAATGTGAAGAAAACAAAACATACAGGTTTGGAATAGCATGGCGGTGAGTGGATGATGATGGATTTTTCTTTCCTAAGGGAGATTTTCTTTAAACCCTTGTTCTGTTTTGCCTCTTGCAGAAGATGATAATACTGGGTGTGATTGGTGTCATTGTACTCGTCATCATCATCATTATCATCATCACGCAGGTTATATAAGATAATAACCTCTCCTTCAGCACTCCATCTCCTCTGTGACTACACACAAACTCATCTTCCTCTGTCTTTGGCATCCTCCCTATTTTTCCTTGGAATCAAGAAGACGACAAATGCTCCAGCCCATCCATCTGTGGCTCCTCCCCTCATCAGCATAAACGAATGGGAAACCGCTCTATTGGAACCTTAGGGATGGTTAAGGAAACAGCTACTGTTTTTTTCTAAGGATGTTACGGGAATATATAAGGAACTTGTACTACATGCCAGAAAGGGCGTTTGAAGGGAACATTTTAAATAAACAGACACTTGAATGAGCACAGAATAAGGGATTAAATGTATTTTTTTACAACTGAAGACTTACAAAGGGAAATATTTCATGCCTTAGCGTTTTTTTGTTTGTTTTTTGTACTGTACAGTAGGTTCTTAAGACGCATGGCAACATCTACAAGTTGAGCTATACTGAACAGTTTTTGATCAAAAGAGCTCAGAGACACTGATGATTTCAGCTTTTATTCTGAGACCCTGTGAAATGAACCGAATGGAGTAAATTAAGCATTGATGGGTCATCCAGAATGGAAGACTGAGACTGATTTCAGAGTAATGATGGATTTAGGTTTTTTAATGTGATTAACAACTGTATGTGAAAACCAGATTTAACCAAATTAATAAATACAATTTTATATTTTGTAAGTATGTTTTATATATAAGGGAAATGGATGGATGGATGGATGGATGGATGGATGGATGGATGGATGGATGGATCGCTATTCTTAGCTATGGTGCCATTTGTGCAAATTACCAAAGAATTACCATTTCTTTTTTTATTGGGGTCGTAATCATCGTAGACATTGACCACCGTAGGGGGACTCATCCGGCACATATTCAGATTGGTTGTTAATTTACACTATGTGACAAGGAGGAGGGCATGGCTGGGTAGTAACGATGGACACCCGGCCACTCCCTCCTCCTTGTCACACTGTAAAGTTTTTCAATGGCCATTTTTAACCATTACCCCTAATACTAAATATGTGGTTACAGCCTTGCGAATACCAACAGTTATTTGTCGTTACTACCACTAAAATACAACATTATTTCAACCCCATAAAAGCATGCTTGTATTTTGAATTTGCTAACAGACAACATTTCCGCAGTATCGCTCAGTATCAGCATGCCTTGCAATAAAACACATATTGCATTTGTAAAAATATACAGTAACGACTCATGACCCGCCTCTTGCAAAACATGCTTTGTGCCAAGAACAATATTTTTTGGAGTAAAAAAATCAACCACTATGATTTTTTGCATAACAATTGAACCTATTAAGCTTGATGAGCCTAATGTGTAAACGGAATCAAATACTGATAAAGACTGTAAGAGAAACTTAACACCATGTGGTCAAACTAATTATTTTGTCACTCCTTTAAATATGATGTCATAAAGATCAAACCAACTTTTTCAAAGGGAAATGTCAAAGCATAACTGGGTAAAACATGAAGGTACAAAAACTAACTTAGCAGTTTCTCATAAAATACATAAAGGATTTTCAACTACAAATACATATTTTACAGTTGTGGGCAAAAATATTGGCACCCTTGTTAAATATGAGCAAAGAAGGCTGTAAAAATCTCATAATTAAATATTTTTTTGACACAATGATTGCCACCCCTAGAAATTATTATGAGTAAAATATATCTGAAGTATTTTTTTGTGCAACTGGGTGACAAGGAACATGAAATTGTTCAGCCATGACTTCCTGTTTCACATGGGAATAAATATAAGGTAACACACAGGCCAAATTCTCTTAGTCATTCATCACAATGGGTAAAACCAAAGAATAAAGTTATGATGTGCAGCAAAAGGTTGTTGAGCTTCACAAAATGGGATGTGGATATAAGAAAATAGCTAAAGCATTGAAAATACACATTTCCACCATCATGGCAATAATTAAGAAGTGCCAATCAACTGGCGATGTTACGAATCAGCCTGAAAGAGGACGTGTGTCTATATTGTTTCCACGCACGGTGAGGAGGATGGTTTGAGTGGCAAAAAATTCTACAAGGTTCACAGATGGAGAATTGAAGGAATTAGTTGGGTCTTGGGGTCAGAAAGTCTCCAAAACTACAATCAGACATCTTCTTCACAACAAGTTGTTTGGGAGGGCTCTCATTCAACAACAAACTCAAAGCATCTTCAGTTTGCCAGACACTTCTGGAACTTCAAATGGGACCAGGTTCTATGGTCCGACAAAACAAAAATATAGCTTTTTGGCAATAAACACCAGAGATGAGTTTGGCGCACAAAGAGAGGTAGTCATATGGAAAAGTACCTCATGCCCATGGTTAAATATGATGGTGGATCTTTAATGTTGTGGGGCTGTTTTTATGCCAGAGGTCCTGGACATCTTGTTTGGATACATGGCATCATGGACTCTATCTAACACCAATGGATAAAACATTTTTTATTTGCATCTTCCAGAAAGCTTAAAATGGGCTGTGGTTGGATATTCCAGCTGGACAATGATCCAAGACACATCAAAATCAACACAAAAATAGTTCACTGTCCTAAAATTAATGTTCTACCATGGCCATCCCAGTTCCCTGACCTGAACCCCATAGAAAACCTATGTGGTGAACTGAAGAGGAGAGTCCACCAGCATGGACCTCTGAATTTGAAGGATCTGGAGAGATTCTGTATGGAGGAATGGTCTCAGATCATTTGCCAGGTGTTCTCCAACCTCATTATTAGGAGAAGACTCAGAGCAGTTATCTTGGCAAAGGGAGGTTGCAAAAAGTATTGAATAAAAGGGTCAATAATTGTCCTACACATATATTTGACAAAAAATATTTGTTTTGTGATAAAACTTGTGTTGTGTTTGGTATTGTTTGATATCTATTTGAGAATAGATTTTTGTGACATTGCAAGATGGTTCCTAGAATCATTTGTGTGAGTGAAAAGCAAATCATTTGAAGGATACTGTAATAATATAGTAATTTTGATTGGATACTGAACTTTTCATTATCCTGTTAATCATATACTAAGTCATGTAGAAACTCATCACACAAATGACACTGTTTTCTGAGAATTAATCATGAATGGATGTTTTGGAAATGACGAAGGGCAGAATCTTTAACTCTGGCATTTTGCTGTGGCTGTTGCCATCTTGTCTGGATGACATTACATTATTTACCCTGAACACAAAGAAACTGTTTAATGTGAGGGTTGTTTAAGACAGTAGGCCCAGGTGTTGACAATTCTTACATAAGCACTTATAACTTGTTTGGTCTGAAACTGTCCTATACTCGCACGGTGTGAGTTAAAAATAGTGTCACACTGATATCATTTCAGCAGGCTTGGAATCTGAACATGTTTCCCTACTTGAAAAGCAGAATTATGTTATGAGGAACAACTAACAGTAAAACTTCTTGTTAGGTTTGCATTTTTAGTCAATGAAAAACGTTATGAGAGACAAACATGTAGAATCTGAATTCTTGAGCATGTGCTGTACCAACACAGAAACACATACACACAGCCCTTAAACCCAGACTTTTGCTTTGTTTTATTCCTCTTTCCCCCTTTTGTCAGTTTGAAGGAGTTATGCATGATTGCCTTAGATGTGCTGCATGAGAAATTAATCACAAGTGATAATAAAATAATAGAAATTGTTGGCCCACTTTACATGTACTTGTATGTACTGTATTTCTGTCTCTTTCCCATGTGCAGTCTCTAACTTTTTCCTGCTCTTTCTTGATATTTATATCACCACTCTCTCCATTATTCCCTCTTCCTCTCTGTAGAAGAAAATGATGATCATGCTTTGCTGTGCAATTCTGGGGATTGTTGCCTTTTCTTACCTTTACAGCTTCTTTTCTTAACGGTAAGCATTCAAGTGAAATACTGTATGTAGTATTTACATTTAGCTTCTTTTTAATCATGATATTAAAGGGATAGTTCACCCAAAATTAAAATTCTCTCATTATTTATTCACCCTCATGCCATCCCAGATGTCTAGTCCTAAACTTTGAAGCTCAAAAAAGGACATAAAGGCAGCATAAATGTAATCCATACGACTCCAGTGGTTAAATCCATGTCATCAGAAGTGATATGATAGGTGTGGGTGAGAAACAGATCAATATTACTATAAATTCTCCTCCCTGTCCAGTAGGTGGCGATATGCACAAAGAAGAATGCTTAGGAGAGAAGCGCACTTAAGAGGGCTGTTTGAAAGTGGAGTTTTATAGAAAAAAAGGACTTAAATATTGATCTGTTTCTCAACCACACGTATCATACAGCTTCTGATTACATGGATTTAACCACTGGAGTCGTTATATGGATTACTTTTGTGCTGCCTTTATGTACTTTTTGAGCTTCAAAGTTTTGGACCCTGTTAACTTGCAATGTATGGACCAACAGTGCTGAGATATTTTTATTTTTTTAAATCTTGTGTGTCCTGCATAAGAAAGAAAGTCATACACATCTGGGATGGCATGAGGTGAGTAAATGATGAGAGAATTTTCATTTTTTGGGTGAATTAATCTTTTAAAAATGTAGGGTTCGCAAATGGAAATCCTGGAAATATTAGGGAATTGTACATTTTTGCCTGCCACAGCTGGAAATTTCAAGAGATTGTGTAAAATCTTCATGGAAATTGATATAGCAAATATACATTTTTCTATTTTTGTTTCACTCTAAAATACAGTATATCATTTTCACCTAACCCTCGACTTATCATAATCCTTCTTTTTTTTAGTTTATATTCATCTGACCTTTTTCTCTTGGTCTCATTCTCAGCCATTTTTCCTCCTTGAAGTTCGCATCAGCCAGATTTGCCATCGCTCTTCTAATGAATTTCCCTCTCGCTCTGCCCCCTTCCCCCATCCTGTGCACATGCAAGAACTGCCCCCTGTTGCTGATTGGCTGGAGTAGTGTTGCATGGATCGGTCTGTTCTACTTTGTTTTTGTCCCATTTATAGAGCCAGCGCTGTGTACAAATATTAGATTTTCTTCCAGCCCACCCACAGAACAAACAGCTTGCAGCCTGTGAGGAGGTATTTGCAGAATCTGACTGTGTATTGGATTAGAATTACTGAGTGCTCCTTTAACCAGACAGACCCCATGCACAGACGCTCTTCTACATGCCTGAATCTGAAGACCAGCACCACCTATCGCACAAACACAACTGCACATCAGCACTCACAGTAATGGTGTTTATTTCTCAAACAAGGATCTCAAATTCTGGACAACTATTAAAATTTTATTTTTATTTTTATGTATTTCTCTTCCTTCTGGGATAGTTATTCTCTTAGACTTATTGCTATACCACTCACTCGTATATCTCTAGTGATATTACGTAGGCTATCTAATAAAACATATTGTTTGGCTTTACACTCAAAAAAGTATTTTACCCTATAAGAATTACGCATTTCAACTTCATAACTCATATTGAGTTGTGTAATATTTAACTATATTAATTTAATATAGCATTATTATAATTATTAATTTCACTTAAAATATTTAGTTTTTATTGTTATTATTTTATTAAAGGTTATTCAATTCAACTTGATGGAATTTTCTTATGAAATTGAAATGGGTAAATCTTAAAATTATTTTCGGATGTAATGCTATTTGTATGGTTTGTATGTTCTGGTGTTGCTGTTCATTTGTAAGCAATGTTTTTAATTGTAGTAACTTACAAATCGTTCCAGAAAGGATGTTTGCGTAGTGTAGTTTGTATGGCTTTATCAGGTTATCGTGTGTTATGCAATGTATTAAAATCAGACATTAAAATCAGAAAACTTTTATTTTTTTTCCTTTTTGCTGTTCAACCTACTACTTTGTACATATTGACACTCAGTTTAGTTTTTTGAAGGTTTTACATTCTGTTAAAATTATATTCTGTTTTCAGAAAGCATCCTTGAATCCTTTAATAATCAACCAATAATGTGTTTTCTGTGTTCGTTTGTGTTCGTTGATAGGTTCAATAAAAAAATCTTGCCAGTAATAGGCTGTCATGATGACCCGATTTTCACTCGACAGCTAAGAAACTGCCCGTTAAAAGCAACAATCCGAACATTATTGGATCCCATATCATAATGAACGAAGAAGAGGCGTGAACGATTAAAAACCCTCCCTTTTGAGCGGCATCGCTTCGCTCCAATAAACGCCCATCTAATTTGAATTCCCGCTCACTCATTGGGTGCTCAATTCAGGGGCGTGTCTAATGAGTAGATCGTAGTGGTGTGTGTGTGTGTGTGTGTGTATCATGACAATCTGAAAATGGCGGATGAAAGCGGATTGATTTAACTTTATCGTAGAAAAATAAGAATATCAAGTGAGGAGCGGCACCATTGCAAAGGATGAATTTTCAGTTCAATAGGGATTTTTAAGTCTAATTCCTCACAGCGACGCGACCCTATCAGAAGAGAGCGAAAGTTTAAGCCTAGGTATTGTTTAAAGGTCTTTTTGTTTTGTTTCTAGCAGGCCAACGGGATAGTGGTTGTCAATGGAAATGCTAGTGGATTAGCAGGTTAGCCGCCACTGTCAGGGGCTTGTATTTTGTACTTTAAACCCCCTGAATTAGTTCTACTAAATGAACAGTTCTTGTGTTGAATGTAAACCTAAATGTAAAATTAAATGCGTTAATTTTTCATGGTTCACAGGCCCAAAGTAGCTCAGCGTTCACTCAGGCGAGCAGTATCAGACCATTGGAGCTTTAACTGCAATAAATGTCACTTATCTTTCAGTTACGCACCCCTTCAGTGTTTATTTACTTAATCGGTAGTTAATTTTTATCAGGCAGAAATATGTTCGACTGTTTGGCATTTAAAATGTATATATTGTCTGATTTATAGTCATAGGAATGGGATGAAATTAGCATTTAAACGGGCTCTGTTGTCTAATTTCATTCTACTTACGGTTCAAATTGATCGTGTTCCGAAACCACGTCAGCTGCCTTCATTGAAGGCATTTTTTTTTCTATAACTCATTATATCCAGTGGGAAATGTAAACTTTATTAAGTTAAGATATTAATGGTTATCAAGTGTTGGTGGTCCTTCAGTGGTCTCCCTTTCAAATAAAGCTGAATTTTGCTGTCTCATTAGTGCCGTTATTATAATCTCTCAACCTGATGTCACTAATCACAAGACTCTGCAAGAACCATTTATGTATTCTTTAATTTTTAGGGCATGGAAGAGGAGAGTTCCCGTTACAGCAAACGCCTGGTGAGTTTCTACTTTAAACAACAGGTATTTTAACCCAACTGGTGTGGAAGGATTATTTAATCGCCACAATGCCAACAGCTGGGGATCTAGGCATGACGTCACACCTCAGCGGGTTGTTTGTTGACATTACAGCGAACACGGCTGTATGGGAAGAGGCTGTCTAAACTCAAAATCTTTTTCTCATGTATTTGTACATCGTTATCAGACTGGTTGTGCCACAGCAGCTGTAAAATAAGTTTACTTTTCATATTTACTTCAAAAGTGTTCTTTAACACCGCAATACTATAATTAATACTGGGGTTGTCTCTTTATATGGCGTGGAACCAGACATATAGTAGATTTAACCCAGGTTGCCCATTTATATCAGTTAGGCTCTTCAAGCTCAAAAACAGTGCACATGGCATTTGTATACTAAAGTATACTATTCTATGCCAATGTAGTTATTGTTTGTCTAGTTTCCCATTTGCTCAACCTGTCCTGTGCTTTCAGCGTACGGGCACTCGGCGACGTTACCAGGATGATGGCATTTCTGATGATGAGATCGAGGGGAAGAGGTCCTTTGACCTTGACGAGAAACTCCAAAGTGATCGATACTGTTCAGATCTGGTCAAAATTATGGATGGAAAAGGTTTGAAACCTGCTGTTCAATTCCAGCACTGACCTAATGGGATTGTTCACCCAAAAATTTAAATTCTCTCATCATTTACTCACCCTCATGCCATCCCGGATGTGTATGACTTTCTTTCTAATGCAGAACACAAATTAAGATTTGTAGAAGAATATTTCAGCTCTGTTGGTCCTCACAATGCTAGTGAATGGTGAACAAAACTTTGAAGCTCCAAAAAGGACATAAAGGCAGCATAATCCAAAGTAATCCATTTTATTAGACCACCAGTGGTTTAATCCATGTCTTCAGAAGTGATACGATAGGTGTGGGTGAGAAAGAAATCAATATTTAAGTTTTTTTTTTTTAAAACTTAAATTCTCCTTGCCTAGTAGGTGGTGAAATGCTTGAAGAATGTGAACATGGAGATTTACAATAAAAAAAAAAAAAATAAAATAAAAAAAATATTGATCAGTTTCTCACCCACATCTATTATATTGTTTTACAAGACGGATTTAACCACTGGAGTCATATGGATTATTTTATGCTTCCTTTAAGTGCTTTTTGGAGCAAAGTTAATATTTGACATGTGCATTTATTTATATGTGCCAGCCATAGGACTCCCATTCTGAGTTTTGGTTCCATCCAAGGTTTCTTCTTCATCCAAACTAAATATCTTGCAGAGTTTTTCTTAGTTAGTGTCAGCCACTGTCAGTTTAGCTTGCTTAATGTGGGTTACAACACACTTTTCAGTAAAGTTTCTTTAAAACAATTTGCATTGCAAAAAATAGTCCTGACTGATCTATTCAGAGATACAAGTTGACTGTGTATGGCATTCTCTGCAGACTTTACCTTGGAGTACATTCAACGGGAGGGACTTCGGGACCCCATTATCTTTAAGAAAACAGATGGGCTTGGCATTAAGTATGGCTCCTTTCATTATGCCATTTCCTACTACTGTTTGTTCCCCTTTATCAGACTACATTTACCTTTACTAAAACTAATCTTTGCATTATCTCTCTGTGTCTTTTAGGATGCCTGACCCAGACTTCAGTGTCAGTGATGTGAAATTATTTGTGGGTAAGAAGATCAATTTCAGTTCCTCTGTCTCATTCTCACATTTTGTACATTGCTGCAAATTCTCAGTTTCATGATCTGTGATGGCAACTAATATTCCCCTCCTTTGACAGGCAGTCGCAGGATGATTGACGTGATGGATGTGAACACTCAAAAAGGGATCGAGATGTCAATGGGACAGTGGAGACGATACTACGAGACGCCCGCGTCGGAGAGGGAGAAGCTGTATAATGTCATTAGCCTTGAGTTCAGCCACACAAAACTAGAGCATCTAGTCAAGAGACCAGCCTCAGTACGTACAAACACATATAAGTATTTTTGTGTCTGAAAATGAGTTTATTTATGATTTGGTTTGTGTTTGTTGTAGGTTGACATGATTGACTGGGTAGACAACATTTGGCCAAGGCATCTTAAAGAAAGACAGAGAGACTCCACCAATGCCATCATTGATATGAAGTACCCAAAAGTACAGAAGTGAGTTGCATTTTTTCTTTTGTATACATTTTTAAAGTCGTTTGCTTAAATTTACTTTTTAAACCAGTCATATTTGTGTTTGTTTCTGTGTGTGTGTTTTCAGGTATTGTCTGATGAGTGTCGAGGGATGCTTCACAGATTTCCACATAGACTTTGGTGGCACATCGGTCTGGTATCACATCCTCAAGGGAGGAAAGGTGAGTGCTGTCTTAAAGATATAGAACTATGTAGCCTAGTGTGTGCTAACAATGTAGTTTGAGGCTTTTTTCGGAATGGAATACTAGTTTATTTCCTACTTAAAACTGTTAATAAAAATTGTAAATGAAACTGAATGCATTAGGCAGCAAAAATGTTTCTAATGGCAGTAAGCTTAGCCAGAGATCTTTAAACTTCATATCAACATTCTCATTTTCATGGTCTTTCACATAATTGAACTGTAATTGCTGTAAGAGTGAGGTTTAGGATCAGACACTCCCTCTCAAATCCTGTTGATATCTGTAATTGAGAGATTAATAAACGTTCTGAGCCTTTGTTCTGATCTGTCCCTTTGGTATTTGATAATTACCTGTCTTTGTGCTGAATGTTCTAAGGTGTTCTGGCTGATCCCGCCAACTCCTCAGAACCTGGAGCTCTATGAGAACTGGGTGTTATCAGGGAAACAGGGTGACATCTTTCTCGGTGATAAAGCCACCGCGTGCCAACGGATTGAATTGAAGGATGGCTACACATTCATGATCCCCTCAGGTATGCATGTATTTGTCAATAGTAATGATGCCATTTTTAGTGGTCAGCCAATATGGGTTTTGCTGTGGCGAAGACTGATATCTGGAGAGGAATGTTATTTGTCAATATAATATGTTTATGCATCATACATAAATCCGGAGTAAGACGTGCAATACCGTGAATGTAGTCATAGTTAACGTCTGGTGTTAGTAATGATGCGCAGCAAACACTTTTGCCATGACTGTACTCAATATAGCACAACCTCAAGTGCCTTATTGCTTCATAACTGAAACTACTTAAAAATATTAGAACACAAATTTTTTTTTTTTTAGTAAACCCTTTTATTAAGTGGCATCCTTCTCCCAGAATATATATTACTTGACCTGTCAGTTAAGAATAATAGTTGGCCTGTTGGTTGGATGGTTGATGGGCAGTCATGGTTGATAGGATGTTCCAAGCTTCTTGGAGAACTTGCCACTGTTCTTCTATCTTTTTAGGCTCATAGGCTCTTTTGTCTCTTCTTGAAATCCCAGACTGACTCAATGATGAGATCCGGTCTCTGTGGGGGCCATACCATCTGTTGTAGGGCTCCTTGTTCTTCTATTCATTTATATCTGCAAAGTGAATGTTGAAATCTAAAATGTATATTTCTTACTGAGACACTTAAATCAGAACATACTGGGTGTTTTCCATAACCTAGTGAGCTTCCTCGCTGTCTCCTGCCTACATTGGCAGCTGTCTTCTATGGCAGCATCCTTACTGAAATGATGCCTCATAATAGAGTGATTTGGAATGCTGTATATAGGCGGCAGCTCCGTACATAATTCAAATAGCACTCCTCATGCGCAGGGCACGGGAGACTCGAGTCGCAACCGATGAAGTAAGAGGAACGACATGATACTCGGAGCATAAATATGCACGACACACACATTTTGGTTCAAATAGCCAGTTTTGTATTTTGTATCATATTAACCTGTTATTTATCAATATTTTTCAGTATTGAATGGATTTTAGGTATATTTATTATTTTTTATGCTTATTTTTTTAAAATTAAATTAGTAATATACATTCGTAATGTAAAAACACTCCTTGGTTAATATAGACAGTATTAATACACAAAGCTGTAGAGTAAGAATTTGGTTGATTGTGTAGTTTTCTGCCATTAAAGAGCTGTGTGTGTGTGTGTGTGTGTGTAGGGTGGATCCATGCTGTGTACACTCCACAGGACACTCTGGTGTTTGGAGGTAATTTTCTGCACAGCTTTAACATTCCCATGCAGCTCAACATTTACAACATTGAGGACCGCACACGGGTGAGTTCACTTATACAAACACTGATTTTCCGCTGCTGTCCATTTGTTACAAACTTTATTTCTCTCTCTGTGGTTTATCTGTGCAGGTCCCTGCGAAGTTCCGCTACCCTTTTTACTTTGAGATGTGCTGGTATGTTTTGGAGCGTTACCTGTACTGTCTGACCAACACTTCTCACCTCACACCGGAGTTCCAGAAGCACTCGCTGGGCATCGGTCAGTGCACATGAACACTGTATTCACATATAACTGTGAATCTGTACATGAACAATAACATCAGTGCATCAAAAATCACATCATCACTTCTGATTTGTTATTCACAGGGCTGAAGAAAGAGGATGTGATGAAACAAGAAGGATTCAATGGTCATGCAAGCAATGGAGAGGAAGAAGAGGTGAAGGATGAGGCTGAGGAAGAGGCAGCACCCACCCCTCCTGCCCATCCAGGGGTGAAAGTTCACCTGACACCCTTTGAGCTGGAGGGACTTTGGGCATTAGTGTGGAAGTTAGAGGATCTGCCAGCTCACAAGAAATGTGTTCCTGCTGGAATCAGAAATGCTCCAGCACTGCTCAGCGATATAAGGGTACACAAATTTAAATATGGTTATATAGTTACATTATTTTGTTTGTGTGAGCTTATTGTATTATTTATATTTATGAAAAACTAATGATTTTAATTTTATTATGAAATGGGAATGCCATTTGCAAAATGTACCCATCATTGACATTAAAGGGATAATTCACCTAAAAATGAAAATTCTCATTTCTCAAGATGTGTATGACTTTCTTTTTTTCTGCAGAACACAAATTAAGATTTTTAGAAAAATATGTCAGCTCTGTAGGTCCTCACAATGCAAGTGAATGGGTGCCAAAATGTTGAAGCGCCAAAAGTCATTTTTGTAAAAAATGACTTTTTCTGGGATATTGATCTGTTTCTTACCCACACCTATCATATTGCTTCTGAAGACATGGATTTAACCACCAGTTGTCTGGTGTACTTTTATGTTGCCTTGGTTGAATTTTGGAGCTTCAAAATGTTGGCACCCATTAACTTACATTGTATGGACCTACAGAGCTGAGAAAATCTTCTAAAAAAATCTTAATTTCAGTTCAGCAGATGAAAGAAAGTCAAACACATCTTGGATGGCATAAGGGTGAGTAAGTGATAAGAGAATTCAAATTTTTGGGTGAACTAACCCTTTAATGTCAATGCAAAATATTGGTGGTGCATGCTAAAAAAAAGCATCACTTTTACTATTGCTTACACAAAGTGTAAAAAACGTCAGCGTGTAACTCAACACTTTTTGTGATACAGACATGAATGAAACGTTACATTTTGAGGCTCGAGGACCGGATTGCTATTCATTTTAATGATAGATCTTATGGTTTTCACCTGAAAAAAAAATCTAGGGAGTGTCTTTTGACTTGCCAGTAAGCAAGCATCCAGAACACCATAGCAACCACAAAGCAACATGTTAAAAACACTTTGAACTCCATAGCAACATGGTGACCAGTTTGCACAGGCAAGCATAAATAAAATTTTATTTTGACTTTTATTGCATTAGTGCAATAATATATTTAGTGCATTTTGCTACAAGTAATCCTTAACTTGACATCAGTTGTAATGGAATAGAGAATGTTATTAGAAAATTTACCACCAGTCAATAATATGTAAGTGCTAATTTTCTCTTTCTTTCTCTGTGCCCCAATAGAATTTGCTAGAGGAACATGCCAACGATAATCCCAAATTGTCTTACACTGGAAAACCAATTGTCAAATGGCCTAAAAGGGTATGCACACATGTTCTGTAACCTCCATCCTTCCAGCATTGATATTTAGCATGTAAACACACGTGCATTTCTCTCTGCAGCCCTCGTGGTATCAGCCACCACCTCCTTCCCCGACCCTGCTGTACCGCCCCCGCAGTCCCAGTTCAACCCCCATTTTGCCACCGGTCCCTCGGCCTGTGAAGCCCTCTTCCTCCATCTCAGCTCTGAGACGCAGGCGTGTGCGCTGCAAGCGCTGCGAGGCCTGTCTGCGTACTGAATGTGGCGACTGCAACTACTGTAGGGACATGAGGAAGTTTGGAGGACCAGGCAGGCTCAAGAAGAGCTGTGTTCTCCGCCAGTGTCTTGCAGTAAGTGTCTTCAACTGTGTCTGTGCGTGTTTACGTTTTTGTGCACAATGTATCTCACTCGCATGTTCTGTCCTTAGCCGGCGCTACCTCTCACTGCAGTATGTGCCATATGCAAGGAAGGCTATCAGGAGTCCGAAGACTCTGAGACCATCCAAACACTTATGGAGTGCTCTGAATGTGCTCAGATCACTCATCCAGAATGTATAAAGGTACATGTATGTGTCTAACTACCAATGGAATTAGCTGTTATAGTTCAGTTATTAATGCTATATGCGTATGTTGTAGGTGCCAGGTGAAGGTGTTATCAATAAAGACCTTCCTAGTTGTTGGGAGTGCCCAAAATGTGTCCAGGGCAAGAAAAGTGAGGTATGCACCCGTTTCACCCTACAACTGTCCATATAAAGACAACATGAAATCAGATGTGACCCTATTTTTTTCTTAATGTGTTATTGTGCACGATTAATATGTGCACATTTATTCTTAAAACGTTGTTTATAATTTTTCATCAAAATGGGGACTTTCTGTGCCTATATTAAATGACTTTTCTCTAGGTTTAACCAATGCCTTGTGGCCAGGGTACAAATAATATTAGCCAATAATATTGTAGCCTACTTGTGAGCCAATGAAATTGAGTCTCGCCCTAAATTTTTTACAGCTGAGTGTTCAGTTTCACTTGAAAATGTCTCATTATGTATGTTAAATCCATTGTAAATAATTCATAATTTTGTCTTTTAAAATCTATTACACCGTGTACCACTTGACGAGCCACCCTTCATCTTATAATTGGAGCTGGTGTTTAATAATTTGATGATTTTGTGCTTTTTCAAGTCTTCCTGTAGTAGTGAGGAGGAGATGGAGAGCATCGTGTCCAACAGCAGTCTCTCTTCTGGTACTCCAGCTAAGCATGCGCACAGAGAGGGGATTGGAGTAGGGGGCTTTCGTATACGGCGCAGAGGTCGGCCACCACTTTCCCCCCATTCCCCACTTCTGACCCGCTCCAGACGCCAGCCACCCCCTTCCCAGAAACTCCTGCTGCAACACCAGCAGAACAGAAAGAGAGCAGGAACACTGGAGTTACAGCTCAGGAAAAGGGTAAAGCATTTTAAAAGTTCCAATCTGATGAAGTCGAGGTTGGTAATAAAACGCTATTTATTGGCCAGGCTGATTGATCTGCTGAAATTTGTCCATTTTGAGATTAGCTGATAAACCAAATTGGTCATTCTGCCATAGTGTCGGTTTCAAAATCTATTCACAGCCTTTGTCAGTTGAGCACATATTTTCTGTTTTCAGGCATTAATGGTGTGATTTTCAAAAAATATTGTAAAATAAAATGTTTGTTTAAATTAAGTAATTTTGTCTTCCTTTTATTCACTATCACTATCATACATATTGGCATTACACATCTGCCACCCTGCATTGCTCATTAAAAATTCCATATCAGTGATCCACTAATCAGGGTGCACATGTATAACAGTTTGCCAAGAAACAAAATTGATGTTCCTGGGCTGTTACAGGGAGTGATTCTGAAAAATCATTTGTTGCTAGATAAGTCTGAGAAGTTCAAGTTCAAATAATAAAAAAAAAAAGATATTCAAAAGATTATAAAACTTGCATTGGAGAAGGTAAACTAATAGTTACTTGCTTTGTAGGCAGTAAACCAGATATTCTTTAGCACATCTGTACATTCTGCTTTGTTGTCAGATTCAGACAAAACAAAAAATATTCAAAATATCTCAGTTTTTGTTCTGCAGAAGAAAGTTATTTGAGTTCAGAACACAATGAGTAAGTGACGAGAGACTTATAATTATCGGGGGGACTATTCCTTTAAGTGTGCAGTTCTTGGTCAGAATAAGCTGCAATGTGGAACAGTTTTGTTTCCAGATTGTTTTTTAATAATATAATATTTCTTGCCAGGCTGATGTACTGTTATTTTCTGTTGCAGATAAAATTGGAGAGGAACAAAATCCTCCAGTCAGTGAGTGATTTCATCCTATAACATCTGCTTCCCTGATCTCAGCACTTCTGTAACCATGCTGTCATCATGCTCGCCTGTATTTTTGCTGCTGTCTATCTGTCTGTTTCTGATTCTCAGACCCGTGCACCTGTCACTTTTTCTCCAAAGCTTCTGCGTTCTGGTCTGAAGAAGAGAGCAGAGCCCAACAGAAGCATCTTCCGTGGCAGAGGCACATCCTCCTGTCGAGGAAGAGGTGTACGACTCCGAGGTGGTGGAAGAGGTGGAGGTCTAAGAGAAAGGATGGACACTGAGGTAGAAAGGGGTGACTCAATGGAAGAAGAACAGGAGGAGAGGAAGGAGAATGGACAATGTGATGGCAAAGAGAACCGTCCACAGAGACGAGGGGGGAAGGCAGGGGAAGAAGAGAACGGTGATGGTCAGCAAAACGGGGAGAGTGAGGGTGGCAGTGAGTTTGGTGAGACGACTCAGTCGGAGACTTCTGTGGTACTAAACAATGACATCAGAGGCCAGGGGTCATGCGTCACAGTGACTTTACAGCCATCAAGGGGTAGGCGCGACCCCAGTGCCATTGTACCTAAATTAGAAGCCAACTTGTCCTCAAGAACCCTTCCACAAACCCACAAATCCCTACTCCGTCCCCCACTGCGAAACGGCACCCCTCACACAGACAGTGCTAATCCAAATGCAGAGAGATCACACTTGAACAAGTCACAGATACTGACAAGGAGTACTTCCAAACACTCAGATGTGGTTCAGACTCTGAGATCTAACTTAAAAGATTCCCCTCATCGCCTAACACAAGAGAGAATTGGGAAAAAGACTCGATCCGAGAACAAGAAATCCTCAAACTCATGCCCCAGTTCCACCTCACATACCTCAACCGAGCAGAATGGAGGGAACGAGCCAGGCTGGGAGAGAGAGGTGTGGGTGTCTGTTTTCCACTACTTGACTCGTTCAGAGCTATGCGTTTGCATGGCAGTTTGCAAGAGCTGGTACAAATGGTGAGTGCATGATAACCACACATTTGCTAGTTCCTTGGCTACGTCATACTGTGGCTCTGTTCTGAAAACTAGTGAGCTGTCTACTGCCTATGTAGGTGGCTGCCTTTTAAGGCAACATCCTAACTGAAATGAAAGCTCCACACGTGAGCCTCGACTCATGGTTCCAAAGATTTTGGCATTGTACTCTAAGCATAAAGCTTCATGGCACACACAATAATGGGCATAATATTTCATTTAAATTGGTTTGAACTTTTCTTATCGCTTTTAGTATTGAATTAATTATATGTATATCTAATTTACCATTTGGTATTAAATGAGATATATATATAGATATAGATAGATAGATAGATAGATATAAACTCAGCAAAAAAAGAAATGTCCTCTAACTTTCAACTGCTTTTATTTTCAGCAAACGTAATGTGTGTATATTTGTATGAACATAAAAAGATTCAACAACTAAGACATAAACTGAACAAGTTTCACAGACATGTGACTAACAGAAATTGAATAATGTGGGGGGGGTCAAAATCAAAAGTACCAGTCAGTATCTGGTGTGGCCACCAGCTGCATTAAGTCCTGCAGTGCATCTCCTCCTCATGCACTGCACCAGATTTGCCAGTTCTTGCTGTGAGATGTTACCCCACTCTTCCACCAAGGCACTTGCAATTTCCTGGACATTTCTGGGGGGAATGTCCTTAGCCCTCACCTTCCGATCCAACAGGCCCAGACGTGCTCAATGGGATTGGGATCCGAGCTCGTCACTGGCCATGGCAGAACACTGACATTCCTTGTGCACAATAACATGTCTTGTAGAAAATCATGCACAGAACAAGCAGTGTGGCTGGTGGCATTGTCATGCTGTAGGGTCTTGTCAGGATGAGCCTGCAGGAAGGGTACCACATGAGGGAGGAGGATGTCTTCCCTGTAACGCACAGCATTGAGATTGCCTGCAATGACAACAAGCTCAGTCCGATGATGCTGTGACACACCGCCCCAGATCATGATGGACCCTCCACCTCCAAATCGATCCCGCTGCAGAGTACAGGCTTCAGTGTAATGCTCTTCCCTTCTACGATAAAAGCGAGTCTGACCATCACCCCTGGTGAGACAAAACCGCGAATCCTCAGTGAAGAGCACTTTTTACCAGTTCTGTCTGGTCCAGCGAAGGTGGGTTTGTGCCCATAGGCGACACGTTGCTGGTAATGTCTGGTAAGGACCTGCCTTACAACAGGTCTACAAGCCCTCAGTCCAGCCTATTGCGGACAGGAGCACTGATGGAGGGATTGTGCATTCCTAGTGTAACTCGGGCAGTTGTTGTTGTTGTTGTCATCCTGTACCTATCTCCTTTTTCAGGTGTGGTAATTCAGATGTACCGATCCTGTGCAGGCATTTTTACACGTGGTCTGCCACTGCGAGGACAGTCAGCTGTCCTTTCTGTATTCCTGTAGTGCTGTCTTAGGCGTCTCATAGTACGGACATTGCAATTTATTGCCCTGGCCACATCTGCAGTCCTCATGCCTCCATGCAGCATGCCTAAGGCACGTTCACGCAGATGAGCAGGGACTCTGGGCATTTTTCTTTTGGTGATTTACAGAGTCAGGAAATGCTTTGTTGATGAGAGAGGTCAGATAATGAGAATGGCCAGATTGGTTCAAGCTGACTGAAAGGCTATGGGAGTTCAGATAAACACTCTGTACAATTGTAGTGAGCAGAATAGCATCTCCGAATGCAAAATAGGTCGAACCTTGAGGAGAATGGGCTAGAACAGCAGAAGACCATGTTGAGTTCTGTCAGCCAAGAACAGAAAGCTGAGGCTACAGTGGGCACAGGCTCACCAAAACTGGACTTTTTTCATGAAAAATGTAGCCTGGTCTGATGAATCTTGATATCTACTGAGGCACACAGATGGCAGTATCAGAATTTGGCACCAACAGCATGAATCCATGGACCCAACCTGCCTTGTGTCAACAGTCCAGGCTGGTGACGGTGGTGTAATGGTGTGGGCAATGTTTTCATGGCACACTTTGGGCCCGTTATTACCAATCAATCATTGCTTGAATGCCACAGCCTATTTGAGGATTGTTGCTGACCTTCATGGCCACAATTTACCCATCATCTAATAGGTACTTCCAACATGATAATGCACCATGTCACAAAGCAAAAGTCATCTCAAACTGGTTTCATGAACATGACAATGAGTTCGCTTTTCTTCAGTGGCCTTCCCAGTCACCGGATCTGAATCTGATAGAAAACCTTTTGGATGTGGCAGAATGGAAGATTTGCAGCATGAATGTGCAGCTGACAAATCTGCAGAAACTGCGTGACGCAATCATATCAACATGAACCAGAATCTTAAAGGAATGTTGCCAACATCTTAAAACAGCCTCAAATCTTTGTGACATGGATTCAAGTAGGAGTATAGTATTCCTAATAAAGTGCTCAGCAAGTGTATGTCACATCAATATATTATGGGATTGTCTTCACAAAGGATACATATGATGTTTCCTCAGAATCATACCTATGATGTTGTAAATGATGTCTTTAGATATAGCACACTAGGTGTTGGAATGAAGAATGCGTGTTTATTGTAATTTGCTTGTGTTATAGGGGCTGCGACAAGCGTTTATGGACACGGATCTGTTTGAGCCGATGTCGTTCTATAAGTCCACAGGCCCTCACGGGGATCATCAAACGGCAGCCTGTCACACTGGACCTCTCCTGGGCCAAAATTTCTAAGAAACAGCTCAGCTGGCTCATCAACCGGCTACCAGGTGCGTCTTCTGACATTACCACTCTTTCTGTTTTAATACAAAGTACAATACATGATATTACTTACTGGGGGTTCTCTGACAGGGCTTAAAGATCTGGTGCTATCAGGGTGCAGTTGGTCATCAGTGTCAGCATTGAGCTCTCCCAGCTGTCCTTTACTGCGCTCTTTAGATCTGCGCTGGGCTGATGGCATCAAAGACTCACAAATCAGGGAGCTGCTGAATCCACCTGGTATTATGCACATTGTTGTGAACTGTGTCTTAATGTAGTGTTACTCTAAAGACTGATGTTATTCTGGTCTTTGATAGTAAATCTTTTCTCAGTATTATTTGTAACCTGTACCCATGTGTTTGTCTGTAGGCAGTGATAACCGTTCCCAGCTAAAGAACATGCAGTGTTTGTGGCTGTGTGGACTGGAGGTGACTGAAGCCACACTCAGGCTGATCATCAGACACATGCCTCTGCTAACACGCCTGGAGCTCTCGCATTGTCCCATCACTGATGGTGCTCTAAACCTCCTCAGTGCTGTGGGCTCCTCCACACGCAACACACTCACACACCTCAACTTGGCAGGTAAGCAAACCCAATCCTGGAAAGAAAATATATGACTTGCTCCATCATTTAGAGTCACATTGACCCAGAATCACATTTTAAACTTCCATGAATTAGATACAAATTATTGACAACGTTATCCTCCTGTTCTATCCTACTCCTGTTTGCCTTCCGATATTCTAAATGTGATTGTAATAACTAGGCGTGTATCCTACTGAATGAATATAATTCTCGTTCAAATAAAACGTCCAAACAAATGCATGCAGTTACAGTCTCCATTTTTTTTTTCTTCTTTTTTTTTTAATCAGCTTTTGTGAGGCAGGGAATTTTGGCTAGTGAAAATGCTGTGTGGCTAGTGACCTTGTAACACTACTTGCCACAGTGGCCGGTGAGCCAAAAAGTTAATTTCAAACCTTGCTTAAGACATAAATATAAGATTACAAATTATAATATTCTGAACATATTCTGTTCTGGTTTGGAACAGCCACTTTTCACAGTCCATTAAATTCCCAATGGATAAAAGCAAGTCCTGCCCTACTTTGTCAAGTTGAAATGGCTTAATTTAGGAAAATGTAAGATCGGATGTGAATGCTGTTTTGAAGTGACTTA
Organism: Moxostoma hubbsi; assembly: GCA_032164185.1. NCBI lineage: Eukaryota > Metazoa > Chordata > Actinopteri > Cypriniformes > Catostomidae > Moxostoma > Moxostoma hubbsi. The sequence goes on along the minus strand of JAVLUX010000016.1, from coordinate 9,560,670 downwards.
AACACATACATATTCTCTTTTGTTCATGAATGTATTTTGTTCTTAACATACCCAATTCCTAAAATTGTTTACCTGTTTCATGTCTTTTTCAGGTTGCAGTCGCCTTTCAGACAAATGTTTGGTGTACTTGCGGCGTTTGTCCTGTCTTTCCGTACTGGACCTCCGTGACTGCAAAGGGGTTTCGCGGCAGGCGTGCGAAAGCTTTATCTCTGAGCTGTCTGTCAATGCCCTCTACTGCCTATCAGATGACAAGCTCATCCAGAGGATATCGTAAAACCCACCCTCCTCAGGGAGAGAAAGAGACTTTGTGAATATTATTGTGGCGTGTGTCTGAGAGAGAATGCAGAGTCCATATGTGCGTGATGGTTCTCTGTCAAACAAAGAATCTCACTACAGACAGAACCCAAGTTTCATGTATAGAAGACCAGGAGGGAGGAGCTCAAAGCATACAGGTTGGGGCTTATGTATAAATAGGTCTGGGTGACGAGTATCCTTTTTTTTTTTTTTTTTTTTTTGTAGATAACATTTCCCTTTTTTTATGTACACCTAAATACACTGCAATTGGCAATCAGATCAGTTCTCAGGCTTGTAATGCCATTGGTTCTTCTTTTTTGAGATCAACGGGTGCTATTCCTCTACAGTTGTTTTCTATTTTGGAGCAGCCTATTGTCTGCCTTTAAAAAAACCTTTGCCCTCTCTGTGCTCCTACTCTTGTCCAGTACTCTAATCCATTCTCCAAATCCTGACCCAGATTAATTTATCCTCAGTAGTGCAGATGTGTTGCATTGCATTTCATTCAAATTCACTCATCCCCTTACCTAAAACATTATTTAACAAGAGGAATACCTTTTTATGTTTGATTCCTCTCCCTCCTCAATATCTGAAGAATATAGATATATAAATATATAAACATCCTTGTGTAAAAGTATTCCTCTCCTGTAGTATGCCAGAAAAAAGATCTGTAGCATTATAATTATTTTCAGAGCCTTTTTCACTTTTTATGTTGTTGTTTTTTTTCCAAGAAAATAAAAAAAAAATATAACACAAATTTGAGCTTGAGATCATTTTAATTGGGTTAGCTTGTTTTATTTAGGCTTGTGAAGACGTTAAGATATGCAGTTGTTAAATTAGGTTCTCATCGATTAGATACAAGTTAATTTGTTTAGTGACTTTCATGACCAAGCTGCCCTGGGTTATTGTGATGGGTAGCTATCCAGTCTACACTGAGCAAAGTCATTTGACTATCACGTAATCATATTTGATTTGGAAGGTTATAAATTCAGCACATGCTGCTGTCTGATCTCAGATTATTTCATAAATTCAGCACATGATACTGTCTGATCTCAGATGATTTCATAAATTCAGCACATGATACTGTCTGATCTCAGGTGAGTTCATAAATTCAGCACATGATGCTGTCTGATCTCAGGTGAGTTCATAAATTCAGCACATGATGCTGTCTGATCTCAGGTGAGTTTATAAATGCAGCACATGATGCTGTCTGATCTCAGGTGAGTTTATAAATGCAGCACATGATTATGTCTGACCTCAGGTGAGTTCATAAATTCAGCACATGATGCTGTCTGATCTCAGGTGAGTTTAAAAATTCAGCACATGATGCTGTCTGATCTCAGGTGAGTTCATAAATTCAGCACATGATGCTGTCTGATCTCAGGTGAGTATAAATTCAGCACATGATGCTGTCTGATCTCAGGTGAGTATAAATTCAGCACATGATGCTGTCTGATCTCAGATGAGTTAATAAATTCAGCACATGATGCTGTCTGATCTCAGGTGAGTTTATAAATGCAGCACATGATGCTGTCTGATCTCAGGTGAGTTAATAAATTCAGCACATGATGCTGTCTGATCTCAGGTGAGTTTATAAATTCAGCACATGATTCTGTCTGATCTCAGGTGAGTTTATAAATTCAGCACATGATGCTGTCTGATCTCAGATGAGTTCATAAATTCAGCACATGCTGCTGTCTGATCTCAGATGAGTTCATAAATTCAGCACATGCTGCTGTCTGATCTCAGGTGAGTTCATAAATTCAGCACATGCTGCTGTCTGATCTCAGATGAGTTTATAAATTCAGCACATGATTCTGTCTGACCTCAGGTGAGTTCATAAATTCAGCACATGCTGCTGTCTGATCTCAGGTGAATTTATAAATTCAGCACATGATTCTGTCTGACCTCAGGTGAGTTCATAAATTCAGCACATGCTGCTGTCTGATCTCAGATGAGTTCATAAATTCAGCACATGCTGCTGTCTGATCTCAGGTGAGTATAAATTCAGCACATGATGCTGTCTGATCTCAGGTGAGTATAAATTCAGCACATGATTCTGTCTGATCTCAGGTGAGTTTATAAATGCAGCACATGATGCTGTCTGATCTCAGATGAGTTTATAAATTCAGCACATGATTCTGTCTGATCTCAGGTGAGTTTATAAATGCAGCACATGATGCTGTCTGATCTCAGATGAGTTTATAAATTCAGCACATGATTCTGTCTGATCTCAGGTGAGTTTATAAATGCAGCACATGATGCTGTCTGATCTCAGGTGAGTTTATAAATTCAGCACATGATTCTGTCTGACCTCAGGTGAGTTCATAAATTCAGCACATGCTGCTGTCTGATCTCAGGTGAATTTATAAATTCAGCACATGATTCTGTCTGACCTCAGGTGAGTTCATAAATTCAGCACATGCTGCTGTCTGATCTCAGATGAGTTCATAAATTCAGCACATGCTGCTGTCTGATCTCAGATGAGTTTATAAATTCAGCACATGATGCTGTCTGATCTCAGGTGAGTATAAATTCAGCACATGCTGCTGTCTGATCTCAGATGAGTTTATAAATTCAGCACATGATTCTGTCTGACCTCAGGTGAGTTCATAAATTCAGCACATGATGCTGTCTGATCTCAGGTGAGTATAAATTCAGCACATGATTCTGTCTGATCTCAGGTGAGTTCATAAATTCAGCACGTGATGCTGTCTGATCTCAGGTGAGTATAAATTCAGCACATGATGCTGTCTGACCTCAGGTGAGTTTATAAATTCAGCACATGATGCTGTCTGACCTCAGGTGAGTTTATAAATTCAGCACGTGATGCTGTCTGATCTCAGGTGAGTATAAATTCAGCACATGATGCTGTCTGACCTCAGGTGAGTTCATAAATTCAGGACATGATGCTGTCTGATCTCAGGTGAGTTCATAAATTCAGCACATGATGCTGTCTGACCTCAGGTGAGTTTATAAATTCAGCACATGATGCTGTCTGACCTCAGGTGAGTTCATAAATTCAGGACATGATGCTGTCTGATCTCAGGTGAGTTCATAAATTCAGCACATGATGCTGTCTGACCTCAGGTGAGTTCATAAATTCAGCACATGATTCTGTCTGACCTCAGGTGAGTTTATAAATTCAGCACGTGATGCTGTCTGATCTCAGGTGAGTATAAATTCAGCACATGATGCTGTCTGATCTCAGATGAGTTTAGAAATTCAGCCACCATCAGGCGCATGAGGAGGGCAGCAGCACAGCCAAGCCTGCATCCAATGCATTTTTCACATGGACATGGATGGGAATTAGGCCCCTGCTTGCTTGCATTTTACGCTTGGTTGATCAGATCATTACAGTCCGATTCAAATATGATGACAAGAAGTCATTTTCTATATCAGAGGCTGATTTTTGTTGTGACAACATCATCTGCGGGCTCCTCCACCAGCAGCAGTAGCCTGATGATGAGTCTGATGGGATGGAAGCTATCTGCTAACTCAAAGATGCTTTGCAGTAAATAATCCTCTAATTCCTCTATGCTCTCGATTTTACATCATTTAACGGTACGCCGTTACATTTTTACCGATCGATCTGCAATCGTTTTAGATTTAAATAAGGATACATATATATAAGACTGGCAGATATATTAACCTAGCTTTGCTAGCTAAGCAGCTGTTGGCAGTATATATTCAGCAAACTGAGTCATGGCGGTAAAGAGTGTACACGAGACATCTGGAGTCCCGAGGGAATGATTTCACCGAGCAGATTAAACGACACATCTCGACCGCTTTATTGAATCAAATGCAATTAACTGTTCGTAAATAAACGCTCGTGCATCCGACTGTTTAGATGCAAAGTGACCACTGCTCAACAGACTTCTCCTTAAAAAATTATCCAATGACCAAAAATACCCCTTAACCGCATAAAGCAAAGTAAAACAACAACTAAACACTTAAATCCAACATCATTGCAATGGCTGAAGAGGCGTTTCCCTTACATTATCTGGTGTGGAACAATCAGTATCTAGAACTGGACCGAGAGCTTCTTAAAAAGCAGGTACATTGAGTATTTTAGTGTTTATGAATCTTAATTGGCGCGCTTTAACTATATAAAGCTGAGTTTGTATGTCTTAATGTGTGTATTTTAGCATGACATGGAGCGACTGGATCCGCGTGGGCGGACGCCGCTCGAGCTGTCAGTGTGTCTCGGGCACTTGGAGTCCACGCGCGTCTTGCTCAGACACAACGCAAATCCTACACACTGCAACACACAGGGATGGACAGGTACATTCCATCACTTGAAATGTTAAATTATGACGAAACTACTGTCATCATTTACTCATCTCTATGTCGTTCCAAACCAGATTGTCTTTATTCCGTAGAGCACAAAATGAGAGAATTCACCACACTTTTCCATACAATAACATTAAACGGGCACTAGGCTCTCGAGCTCTAAAAATGACAAAAAAGCACGACTTATTCCAAGTCTGCATCCATACAATAGCTTTATTGTGTGGCTTGCAACAAAGGTTTGTAAAAAAAATAATAATAAGTAATTGGTGGCGTACGAGTGGTGGTGGCATAGTGGCTAGAGCACAGGGCTGCTAATCAGAAGGTTGCTGGTTCAAACCCCACGGCCACCACCATTGTGCCCTTGAGCAAGGCACTTAACTCCAGGTTGCTCCGGGGGGGATCGTCCCTGTAATAAGGGCTCTGTAAGTCGCTTTGGATAAAAGCGTCTGCCAAATGCATAAATGTAAATTAAAACGTTATTTATAAATGTTGTTAACCAGTTAATAATAGGTTTGTTTAGTTCAGATCATTTTATTTCATGGAACCAATGTCTAAATGCTTAATCACAGACCATTTTTGGAATTACACCACTTGCTGTTGCTCAGATAAATGAGGCTTCTCTCTAGGGATGGGCCGATCGACACTAAAGTATCGATACTGATGTGGTATCCAGAATATCTATCCAAACAATTTTTTCTTCCACTCATCATGACGTGCAGATATGCTAAAATACACCAGCAGTCAGTCAGCGCTCATCCTTTCAATAATAGCACTCGTTCGGAGAGGGAGCAGTGCTTTCCTGAGGTAATGACAGAAAAACAGCATCTGGAGTCATTCACACCAAGTACTGACAAACCTAGACGTGACATGTATTATAATGGACTTGTGTGACCATTTTTATTGGTTTATTTAAATTGAGGTGTTAAAACATTGATAATGATCTTTAATCCTCGTTAATAAATGATATCCTTATGAAAACTACCCATGGATTGACTGTAGTAATATTGTGTTATTGTGTCTGCCGGGTTCTGACCGAGAAGCAGATCTGTAATGAATACAAATAATACAAAAATTAAATAATGATTAAATGTTTAAAATAAAATTATCTGGCCTGCATTAGATAACATTTAGTCCAAACATGCTCAAGCAGTATGTACACGCATGCAGGTGAGAGAGATTAATGGCTATTAATTGATTTTAGATAATTTTTTATATTTTATTATTTTTGGGGATATAATTCATGTTAAAGGTGCAGTATGTAACAATTTTCATGTATATTCACCTTTTTTTTGCTAATGTGTGAACAGCTTGTGATGCAACTTAAAAAATGAGCCCTTCCCGGACTTCCTAGCTTGCCTACTAAAGCCTGTAGACTCATTTTCATGCGAAGGGAGCGGGTCGCTTTTGCTGTGAAAATCCAAAGGATGTGACATTTATGCGCGCTCCAAGAGCCTTGTCTCAGACAGTAGCTTCTCTTCCGCTATTCAACAGCGACAACAAACAGTTTGCAACACTAGGTAACGTTATCTTTACCAGCAAACGGACAGCTCCAAGCACAACACCGACTCCTACACAAACTCGGAGTAAGCCAAAAAAAAACATTTATCTACTGAATCCCGTCTGGCTAAGTGGGAACGTGATCGTGGTCGAGCAAAAACTAGAGTGAACATCGGCAGGGCATTTGATTCCTGGACGGACTTTTGTTCGGTTTTGGGGATCAAAACCGACCCTGAATTGGCATTCTTCTTATTGGACAGGTAAGCTTAGATAAATGCAAAGCATGTGAGAGATAGTGCCATAAGGATTGATCTGTGTAGTTTTAGCTAAACTACAATAACACATGAAATGAATGCTAGACAATGTTCAAGATAATGCAAAATGTCCCATTCATTAGTGTAACGTAACTTGGTTATACAGAAAATATATACATACTATTATTATAAAACAATAGCGCATCAATATATCAAAATAACAGTCGTGAAGGAATCACATCAATACTGAATTGTGTCAACATATTTATAATGTACAGTCTATTTTATAAACAGCTACTGTCATCATCCACCAAATTTAGCTAACAGCTATTGATAAAGGTGACTAGCTAGCTAACGCCGACACAGGCTATCTTATAAATGCAGTCAATGTGTCATGCAAAGGAAAGTGATTAACTTAAACTACAGTCTTGTATAGTCAGACCTATAGCCACACTTTGTTTTAGTCCTGTTCCAGTGTTGGAGAGTCAAATATAACATACAGTCTCAAAGTTTGTAGTAAAACAATCATAACTGTGTCATTTTAATTATGCTACCTCATCTGTCAGCATGGTGCCGGTGAATCACATTCAGCCTCTTTGTACGTTATGTCATTGTTTTGGTTGATGTTGACTCGCGTCCCTATGGAGTGTGTGCGCGATCACGAGCAACGTGTAGCTGGCTGCAGTTCACTTAACAGCCACAGGTGTCATTAATAACAAGGGTATCTGAATCTTACATACTGCACATTTAAGAAAACATTTATGGAAAAGACATTATTGTATATAGGCTACTTTATACTTTCTTGTTATACCTATGCGGATCATTCCCCCACACTGGAAGAAAGTTAAATAGTTTATTTACCCTTATTTTGTTTAAGGCAAGTCCCTTATTTTGCAAACACAGAGTACTGTTATCATTAACCATTCTTTGATTTCGTTCTAACTGGTTATCAATTGGAAAGTAGGCGACGGAAAGCTGGAAATGGAATGAATAAATAAAAGTTTCTGCTCGTAACGAACTAAAATGAAAACAATACATTTTTTAGTCCCTGCTCATGTGTCTCGTGACCTGTAATCATTTATGTTAAACCAGGCACTTTGTTTTTGTTTCACTTCATGTTTCTTGAGGCCAGGCTTGAATGCACACAAGCACCAATAAGATTTGAGAGCTGCGACAGACGGCAAAAGTTTCTTTTCACAACGCCAAAAAAAAGTATTTTCCATACCTAAAGCTATTGTATAGTTTGAGAAGACATGGAATATAGCACACAAGTTGTATTGACTACATTTATGAACATTTTATGATGCTTTTTTGGAGCTTGCAGCCCCAGTCCTCCTTTCACCTTCATTAAATGGAAAAAAGCTGCTAGGACATTCTGCCAAATATCTCCTTTTATGTTCCACAGAAGGTAGAAAATCATTCAAGTTTGGAACGACATGATGGTGAGTAGATGATGACAGAATATACTTTTTTGGGTGAACTAATTCTTTAACGTGAAGTTCATTCAGCGTGTGCATCTTCAATATGCCATTTGGGTGCACGCAGGTTGGCAGTGTTGAATTATGTGTGCAGTTTTGCAGGAGGCAGTGAGCACTGGAGACCCTGAGTTGGTGCAGCTGATCCTGCAATACAGAGACTTCAGAAGAGCCACAGAGAGATTGGCTGGTATTCCTGAGCTACTGAGCAAACTGAGACAGGTGATCCAGATACATACATTGCTTGACAGTATGCACTTGTATGAAGTCATCTTTGATCCATATGGCAGCAAAGGAGGCATTTTATATCTATTGGGTACATCGAAGGAGTTCTAATATCTCTAGAGAGAGAGAGAGAGAGAGAGAGAGAGAGAGATTTATTAGCATTCCCACTCATCTCAATGGCAGTTGCTCAGCTGCCACATGCAGCCTTCGACGTGTTAGATCTTGATGTTGCCATCTTTACTTCATGGGTAGTCAGAGGGTAGTCACAAGCATTTATTTAACCAATCACCTGAGCCATAAATGCCATGTGACTGATCACTCTATATTAAAACTTTTTGCCACAGACAGGGAAAAATGTATATTTCATGCTGTTATGAGTCCTCCAAAAATTTTAGAACATTAAAAAAATATACAGAATATAGAATAATCCAAGTTAAGCTCAATCGATAGCATTTGTGGCATAATGTTGATTACTACAAAAAATAATTTCAACTCGTCCCTCCTTTTCGTTAAATAAAAAAATAAAAAACCGAGGTTACAGTGAGGCACTTACAATGGAAAAGAATGGGGCCAAGCGATTTCATCACACTAAAATCACATTAACACACATTGTTTACATTGTACTTTTGAAACAGTGTGTATTTTAACATTTGCGGATTGGCCCCATTCACTAAATACCTCACTTTAACCTCGAGTTTTGCTTTTTTTATTTAAAGAAAAAGAGGGATGAGTCAAAATTATGCCACAACATTATGCCAAAAATCCTGTCCATTGAGCTTAACTTGTATTGAACCTAGAATATTCCTTTAATAAAATGTTTGTCGCAAAAAACATGCTTATCAGGATACACAGCTTCTTTTGAATGGCCGTCAATAGACAAACATGCTTTTTGCCTACAAAATGGTGTCATTACGGTATCTACCAGCAGGGGCTCGCTGTAGAAGCTTATCAGCCAAATTTTGGATGGATCAAAAAGCCTCTCATGATCTTACGAGGGAGAACATTATTTAAAACATTATTTAAGAACATAATTTATCATCTTCCCTCCAAACACACTATTTAGTTTAGACATTTATTCTGAAAGCATATTAATGTGTTGTCTGGCTTTGCAGGCACGTGACTTCTACGTTGAGATGAAATGGGAATTTACAAGCTGGGGTAAGTTTTGGACCACAAAGCCACAAATCCTTTTCACTGTCACTGTAAATCACCGCTGTCTTACCAATGACAACCAGGAGCCGGTTGTAAAACCTTTTTAGACTAGTCTTATTAGTTTGTCATCTAGAATTGTGGTCTTAAACTTTTTCAGTCAGTTGTATAAAAACTTAGATCGGTCTAATTTAAGACCAGAATGTAAGACAGCACATCCCTAGTTTAAACATTGTTTACATTCCCTGTTTCCATGGAAAATAACTGTCAGCAGTGGGGGCTTCAGTTGAGGTCTTAATGGTGCTTGTGTTGAGACTCAGTAGAAGACTTTGACTGCTACGATAGTAACAACATTTTGTCACGATTCACTGTTGTCTGCCTTGTGTTTCTCCCTTGCCATCTCCAAGACTTCAATTCCCATAATTCCCGGCCCTCATCACTGCCAGCCGTCCCTCATTGTTTTCATCTGTGTGTCGTTATCCTTGTTTATTTAAACCCTGTTGTGTCTTCATCCAGTGTCGGTTGTTTGTGGATGTTTCTCGTGTTTATATCTTTTGTTTTCCCATCGTGGATGTTTTGTTTCTTCCTGTGTTCACCATTCGTTTGTCTTTGTTTAATTTTCAATAAAGCTGCAAGTAGATCCTCACTCCTCGTCTGCCCCTCCGTAACAGATCGTAACACATTTATTTTTTAGTTTTTTATTATTTGGGTTAAAGTGACAAAATTTGTTCATTAGAATCAATTTTGAAGCATTGTATTCCTCTAATAACCTCGAATGAAAACTGTATTGAGTGTCCACAGTCACCGATTTAAAAAAAAACAAAAAAAAACAACATTTTTAAATCGTTGGCTGCACCTGAAACCAAAGGTAGCAGTCTTGTTGCCTCGCTGCCCTATCAGTCAAAGACTCAACAGACAGCGTTTGCGTACGAAGGTACCTCCAGAAACTGGTTTCGGACAGGCTAATGAGGCAGCATGTATCGTTGCTAGGATACTGGCAACTGATTAATGCCAATGTCCACTAAAGGTAACGTGTCTGCTTCATTGTGGTTCGGTTGGACTAAATGTTCTAATAATCTAGAACAAAATCAAGAGAGTTTTGGCGATAACCAAGTGTGTATTTAATTACCTCTATACTACTATCTTGCTAGAAATGGAATCAGAAGTTAGAAAAGTGAATAAAAGCTTACATTTGTACACATTGTCTATCAACTGCCTCTTCGGCCGCCATTTTTTTTACTTCAGCTCAAACGTTGTGGAACGGCACGCACATTATTGTGGAATTTCATTGGTAGCTAGCGAAGAATACATCTATGCTGCCTTTAAAAATCAATCCAAGGAAGGTATCTCAGTAGAAAGGATGTGCCAAGAACATTGGATTCGGAGATGCATTGGTTCCGTCCTACCTTCGTTCGTGTGTGTGTGTGTGTGTGTGTGTGTGTGTGTGTGTGTGTGTATGTATGTATGTGTATATATATATATATATATATATATATATATATATATATATATATATATATATATATATATATAACAAATGAAGATAAAACTTATTTAGAATAACCACTTCAGATATATAAATAAATAAATAAAAATGCCATTCTTTTGAATGTCCATGCACTAAAATAAAGTATGTGATGCCATGAGTGTGTCTTCATTTACTATTTTTTTGAATGGCCATTGAAAATGAAGCAATGTGATAACAATTTTACCTGGTCGCACAAAGTAGTCCGTTAATTTACCTGATGAATTTTCACCTTTTGCTGACCCTTTATGATTCGCAAAGCAAATGTGTGCTTCTAAATCACTTGCACCTTTATTAGCAACTGATACATAAGTGCAGCATTAGACGTCATACATTCTACTCCCCACGGATCTCCACCTGGACGAAAGCATGGGAATTTTTGTTGCAAATCTTCTGTAAGTTTTCGTAAACTTTCGTTTGGACATTTTCCAATCAGCTTTAATTTGCTGCTGTCAAGCAACTGTTTGATGCTGAACACAACACTTTGCACGTTCCCGGAAAGATTGACAGGCAGGAATTTGCCCAATAGTTGCTAAAAGCCTCTTAAAATTGACTAATTGGTGTGCGAGAAGGCAGGACATACAAAGAAGGGATAAAGCAATGCACATATGCACGCACACACAATGAAGTATTAGACCAGATGCACACCATAATCCAAGTAAAGCCAAATTTTTTAAGATCCGAAAAAGAGGACATGTCCAGAAAAAGAGGATGTATGCTCACACTAAAGAACGGTAAATCTCAGAATGTTATTCTCGTACCCCATACAGAAAGCGAGCAACGAAGATTCCCCATCACTGAATCTAACTGCCTAAACTGCAAAATGAATCTCTTGTTTACATCGTATCTGTACTTTGTTGTTTATGATGAGAGAATTCACGAGGGTGCAGAATTCATTCAGTGAGCGCACGCACTGAACAAACTTTTTTACATCCCTCCGTCTCCAGAAATTCGACTAACATTAGCATACGAATTTGCCAGCTAGCTTAAACTTAATTGTCCTAATCTAAATTCCCTACATCTTACCTTTCACATGGATTGAAAGTGCAGACTCTCCCATGGTGAAAAGCTGCACATTCTTTTTGCAGACTTTACAGGAGGCTACTCGATTTGGTCCTCGTTTTAACTATAATTTGTATTTTTCGTTCTCAAGCCAACACTCATTGAAGCGGCAACCTCCCGGCATGTTGTCATCTCCCTGCCTTGTTTTATGCAACAGGCTTTCTTTGGCATCTTGAGCTAGTCAGACTAATTGTTAGATGAATTCTTGGCTATGTTTATGCAACTGGCCTCTGAATTGTAGCTTTAACAATTTCAGCACCACAGAAATGGACAGCTCCTTCGGACAGCTGCTTCTGCCACTCATTTGTCTCTCTCCATCTCTCTCTCTCCTTTGCTAAGTGCCTCTAGTGTCTAAGGTCTGTCCAAGTGATGTGTATCGTGTATGGAAAAGTGGTTCGTGTTTGAGGGTTGACACCACTTTACTGGGTTTTGAGCACATGACCTGGCTTAAGGGACGCCGCAGCTACATATTTAAAGGTGGAGGTGAGTCTGTAACCCACACACAGGTAGGATCTACTGATGAAACACTTGCATATACTGTATTTAATGGTTAACTTTTATTGTGTATCATGTAGAAAGTGGTGCCATGGTGATGGAGGTGGACCATGAGAAGCAGGTGGTGTATACGGAACCACTCTCTCTGTCCCCACACGACACTCCATCCCTTCTGGCTGCCATGCTGCCCTCACAGGAGAACACGGCTCAGAGACTCACCTCTCCTGTAGTGTCCACTCATCTGAACACACGCAACATTGCATTTGAGAGGTACAGACCTCAATGCAATCTGCATTGCATTTCAGAAATATACATTACGTAATACCTATTGCCTCTGAGAGGTGAGAAGTACACATTGTGAAAATATTTTCTTGAAGTGACAAACTCTCTTAGGTTCATCGACTGCATGCAATACAGACAGGCCCACATAGAAAAGCTTTTCAGAGATTTATTAATTACTCTAAGTCTGTATGGAACCACATATTAATTCCCAGTTCTTCGTGACTGTAGAAATAAGTCTGGGATTTGGGGATGGCGCTCAGAGAAGACAGAAGTCGTCAGTGGATATGAAGCAAAGGTGAGTGTGCTGTCTAGAGTCTAGCTATTCTGATGCTAGTGAAACTTTGTAGTATGGCACTTTTCGTACAATTGTCTCCTTAAGATGACCCAAGCCTTTATATGGATACTAGGTAAGACTTTACAATAAGGTTGTATTTTATAACATTAGCTAAGTACATTAGTTAGTACATGAAGTACATGAACTAACAATGTACTTATTAATCTTGGGTAATGTTGATTTCAACATACATGAATACTTTGTTCAAATGAATAGTTGTATGCTTTAACATTAGTTAATGAACTATGAATTAACAATGAACAATTGATTTTCATAAATTAACAAACCAAGATTAATAGATCTAAAAAGTATTGCAAATAAAATATTGTTCACTGTTAGTTCATGCTACCTAATGCATTAACTAATGTTAATAAATAGAACTTTATTGTAAAGTGTTACTGGATATTGAATCATTAGTAGCAAATTAGGAGTCACAAAATGTGTTGTATCTAGCTATCAAACGTTTTATCACCATCATCACTAATGCACAAGCATTTCTGGTCCTAAGATCTCTTGCATAAAAGTTTTCTGTTAAAACACTCTTAAAGGGATAGTACACCCATGTAAAGGAATTATGATGATTAATGGAAAGGCAATAACCGGCTTGACAATATAAACAACATTTAATTAAATTAAAAGACACCCACACAAACACACATGGGGCAGCTGCCTGTAAACGCTCTCTCGCACCACCATCCGCAGTCAGCCTTTATCACTCTCGGAGGCTTGATTAGGCTGATAAGGGGCCGGGTGTGTAGAATCACGACCTGGCCCCGCCCTCTGCACTGTCACAACCCAAAAATAATTTATTCACCCTCATGATATTCCAGATGTGATACTCGATGTTAAATTTTTTTGACAAAGGAATCAGCTTTCTTGTTTGTTTGTCATATTTTACCTTCTGTCTTTTTTTGTAGAGCTTTTTGTTTCTGTTTCAATGCCTTGATTTGTATTGTGCTTTGTTTTACTTTTTGCCATGGATACTTTGCTTGTTTATTTTATTGCTTGTTTATTTTATTGCTTAAGACAAATTTCACATGCACTGACTATTTTTTCAATGTCTGCATTCATTCCAGGCCAATAAATTTAATCTCTGGATATCCTTTGAAATTATCTATGCCAAGATGTCTTTCATGTATCCTTAAAGAGCATTTCTTTTCTTAGCACTCATGGAATTACAATTCTATTCTGCATCAGAAGACAATTTGTTATACTGAGCTCAGCTTTGACATTGTAGAATTGCTTGCATGAGTCTTTAGCCCAGCCAATGTTCAGGTTTGAAATCACATTCTGCAGCACTGCATCTTTTGCCGTTTCCTCAATTATCTGTTTGGATTTTCGATCAGACATTGTAGATCAGTGGTAGAAGTTTTTCTACAACCAGATTTACATACATTTCCACATCAATTTCTGTAGAGCTCACATTGTTTGACTCGCACATTGATAGTGCACTAGATGCATCTGGTAGGATGAGGTATTTCCCTGGAGTATACACTAAGTCGTAGTCAAATCTCTGTAATCTCATCATCAAAAATGTATTGCATGAATACATCATCCAGATTGATGGCAATTAAATGCTTGTGGTCAGTTTCTGCTGTGGGTGATGGTAGGCCATACATATAATCATGGACTCTTTCAAATTCAAAGACAAGTTCAAGACACACTTTCTCATGCTGAGAATATGTGCATTAATTTCATTGTGTATCAATGTGAGCCATTGTCCTTGTTGCATAGACTACTGGTTTACAGTTTTCAGCATCTGCTTGGAGTAAGACACTGACTAAACCATCTTTTAATGTGTCTTTGGAGATTTTGATTTTCTTGAATGGATTGAAGTAGGTTAGAACAGGTTCTGTAGTCAAAATGGTCTTGAGCTTTTTCCACTCTTGTTCATGCTTGCTTGTCCATTTGAATTCAGTTTTGTGATTCAACAGTTCTCTGAGGTATGCCGTTTTTGCTGAGAGATTTAGTATAATTTCCCCTATGAAATTCACCACTCCCATGATCCTCATGCCACCTTTCTTGTCTGCAGGACTCTGCAAGTGCAAGATTGCCTGGAGTTTGCCTCTGTCAGGCTCAACACTATGTCTGGACAGCTTGTCACCTGAAAAGTATCCTCAGTGACACCAAACTGACATTTTGCTTTGTTTAGTTTCAGTCCATACTTTCTAATTCTCTAAAACAACTTCAAAAGTCTCTCATTATGCTCTTGCATGGATGATCCCCATATAATAATGCCATCCGCATAGACACAAACTCCATCCAGTTCTTCGATGATGGCAGGATGAAAGATTTCAGAAGCTGAAACTATGCCACAGGAGAGTCTCAGGAATGCATATCGTCCAAATGGCATATTAAATGTACAGTATATGATATTATCTTCATGCAGCTTCAACTGCCAGAACCCCTGAGAAGCATCAAGCTTACTGTGTGCCAGTCATCTCACTTGTTATCTCTTCACGCTTGTGAATCTGATAATGTTCTCTTTGTATGTTTGCATTTAAATCTCGAGGATCCATCCTCAGATCTCCATTTTTCATTTTAAAATAGACCATGGAGTTTACACAATCTGTTGGTTCCTCTACTTTCCTGATGACATCTGGAGTTGTCATGTTATCCAGCTCCTTTTTCAATTTGAATCTCAGCAGTGCAGCGATTCTTCTTGGTGCATGAATTACTGGCTGTGCATCATCTTTGAGTTGAAGCTTGTAGGTAAAAGGAAGCGCTCCAAAACCTTTGAACACATCATTAAATTTGAGCACAATGTCATTTGCAGTTTCTTGCTGTGCATTTCCACATAATGACTGTTAATGCAGTAGACTCTCTTAACAAGTGCTAACTCTTCACAGGCTTTTATCACCAAGGAGAGAGTGAATGTCATCTGGTACTACAACAAAGAGCATGTGATGAATTGTATTTCTGACAGATACTTTGTGTCTGCATACACCTTGTGTTTCTATTTTTTGTCCATTTGTAAGCTTTCAGTGACACAGGATTCTGCTTTTATATCACTGATCATGTTGGCTTTGGCTCCAGTATCAAGTTTGAATTAGACAAAGGTTCCATTAATTTGTAAGGCTATAATCCACTTTGTCTTTTGAAGCACTGTTTACATCGGAATCATTGAATATTTCTGCCTCTTTGTTTGGTTCAGTCTTTTCTGCATCACCACTGATCATGCCCACAAATCTGTCTCTTCTACAGGATGCACATTTGTTGTTGATTTAAATGTGTTCTTGGTGAAGCATTGCTTGGTGAAATGATTCATACCTTTACATTTTGCACATCTCTTTCCATTTGCAAGACATTGCTTTGGTTGATGCTCTGTGCCACATTGTTTACAATTGAATTAATCCTTTTCTGTCCTCAGTGTAGCTTTTTGTTTTCTTTCATCATCTCGTGTTCGAGATCCACCTATAGGAAAAGCATACGCACCTGACCTCTGTAGAATCATCCAATTGCACTAAGTCTGCCTTGACGGACATGAGCGCATGTCCAATGTTGCCGTAAGGCCCCACCCTTACCTGAGGGCATAAAAGGACCTGTACACGCTACTTTACTCAGTTGACATTCGCTTCTCGGGAATACTGCAGCACGACTGGTTTTCACATCTTGCTCTCACTCTACAGTTTATAGAAGGACACATCTTTGGATTAGCTTTTGCCAGGTGTGACTGCCAAAGGAGTTCTGTTCAGTTTGCTGATTTATTCAACGACGCTACAACTCTGGGGGCCTCCCAGACTTTGCCTTCTCTCAGTTGGGCCGACCAAACTGAGGCATCTTTTCTCAGAGAAACTTCCCATCTTGGTGTTTCTTCCTTTGAGCACGAGCCTCCTGGTTCTGGGGAAGATGTCGACGGTGTGCTGGAGTGCTCAGACGAGGAGGAGGCCATCCCATTAGCCCAGGCTCAGCCAGTGGTTTGGCGGTGTTGTTGCACGCACTTCTCCTCGAGGTGTGGAGCGAGTGGCCACTTGGCTCAACATCGAATGGAGCTGGCCCTCCAAAATGCCCCCGATCAGGAGAGGGATGTTTATGACTGAAAAATTGCCCACCCTCCCTAACAAGATGGACGTCTTCTCCACCTCGATTTTTCAGGGCTCATACAGAGTGTTGGTTCTTGCCGTTCGAGCTCTGAATGTTTCCTCCCTTCTTTCGAACCTTGAGGCCATCTCAAGGAAGATATGGTTAAACATTTGGAGCAGGGCAAACATTTGGAGAAGGGCTCCCCTTTGCCCACATTGTGGAAGAAAATTGTCACGGTCAATGACCCCGTCAGGCTGTTCAAGCCTCCGGCCGTGCTTTGGCTCTATCGGTCACGGATGAACGCTCACTGTGGCTGAATCTCTCCGGTCTGTCCTACAGCAAGAAGAGATGCATTGCGGGAGCCCTAGTGGAAACTGGACAAGCTCTTTTTGGTCTGGCTGTTGCCCTCATGCAGCAGCTCTGTGATGACAAAAAGGAGGAGGCTTTTAAATTGTGTCTTCCCCAAAAATCTGCGCCCCCCCACCAGGCACCCACTGTACAGCCTGCCCAGGCCCTGACTATTGGTTGTTTTTACCACAGTGCTGCCCGAACTAAATCCACCAACAAGCAGCCTAGTCAACAGCCTAACCCTGGTGGTCCTCTGCTGATGCTACATCCTTGAAACCCCCCAACCTAACCTCATCCGACTACAAAAGAAAGCAGCCTGACTGATGTACAGGTTCAGGGGACTTTGAGTCCAGGTTCCCGGGTTGCCAGCCCCATGGACATGAGTTCGGACTTTCCAATCCTTCCTCCCAAACGGAGGAAACTCTCATTCATGTATCTACTGCCATCTAGTGTTTGTAACAGAAATGACTACTGATCACCACACATGCAACTCCAGTTGTTAAATTGATGTCTTCTAAATTGACACGATTACTTTTGGTGCAAAAAAGATCCATATTTGTAAGTTATTTTTTTAACTCGAAATCATGCTTCCGGTCAGCTGTGGAATGCGTGTGTGATGTAATCGCACTGGCACGTGAAACACGTGAGAGCTGAGGCATGTGCGACACACTTGGAAGAGCAGCACTGTTTAAAAG
Organism: Moxostoma hubbsi; assembly: GCA_032164185.1. Taxonomy (NCBI): domain Eukaryota; kingdom Metazoa; phylum Chordata; class Actinopteri; order Cypriniformes; family Catostomidae; genus Moxostoma; species Moxostoma hubbsi. The sequence continues at coordinate 9,542,722 of JAVLUX010000016.1, read as the reverse complement.
TGAGGAGGAGGCACGCTGTACAAAAGCTTTGTTGGTTATTGTTTAGATCTGTTATTATCAGTTATTATTCTTTTCTCACAATGGTGCATTTTTGTGCTTATCCTGATGTCTCAAATGAGCAGAGAACATGAGATTAAGTCCGTAACATGGCAATGCGAATACGTCACACGAGAGACCGCATGATCTTCACCTTCTTGTGAAGCTTACTTTAAGCGTTGGATTATAGTTAAAAAGTACTTAAATATTTATTTTATTTTGCATCAAAAGCAATTGTATTGCTTTAGAAGACATTAATTTAACCGCTAGAGTCATATTGATGACGTTCATACTGACTATCTGTGATTTTTGGAGCTTCAAAAGTTTAATCACCATCCACTTGCATTTTAAGGACATACTGAGCTAAGATATTTTTCTTCAAATGTGTCCTGGTGAAGAAAGGAAGTCATACACACCTGGGATATCATGAGGATGAGTAAATAATGAGAGAAGGTTCATTTTTGGGTGAACTCTCTTTAATGTAAAGTATAAATAGTCATATGATTCAGTCAATGCATTGAGGAATGCCATTGTTGCATACTGAATAATTCACTGTGAACAGTTGCATTTGTTCTTTATTAATGTAGTTTGCATCTGTAGGTTTACAGTGCCAGTAATGTGGAGTTAGTGACACGTTCTCGGACAGAACACCTCTCTGATCAAGACAAATCTAGGAGTAAAGGTACAAACATACCCATACAGATAGCAAAATGTGCAGAGTTAGTGTCTATGCTAAGTTTTAATTTAAGAATGCAATAGTAAGCTATTTGAAATCATGTGTAGCATATATATTAACATTTTTATTTCTCCTGCACTTTCTCAATTTAATTGCTACACACTCCTGTCCTCTTTTCCGTTGTCAGGATCAAGAACTCCTCTTCAGTCTTTCCTCGGTATTGCTGAGCAGCACATCTCTAGTACTGGAGTGAGTAACATCTTGCTTACTACTAGAAGGTCTGGCTTGAATTGTCATGGAAAACCTGGGAAATGTCAGGGAAATTAAGAAAATCTTAAAAGTCATGAAAAGTCATGGCAATTTTTGTAGCGAATATATCTATTTTTCCCCTTTTGTTAAATATTTCATGATCTAGGATGGTATTGCTCATGTGTAGAGTACAACGTATGCCGTGAATCCTTTTTTTGAGTAATTTGCAAATCTGTCTCAATCAAAAAAAACTTTTTTTCTTTTTTTTTTACAAATATATACAGTAATCACAAATGCCTGAAAAGGTCATGGGAAACGTCATGGAAATGAATTGGTTATGGTTGGTTGATTGAACTTAGTGATTCACTCTGTTTGGATGACAATACTTGTATTGGATTCTTCATGTTTAACAGTGAACTTGTTTTTCATTCATCATTAATGTACTCTTATATCTCACTTAAATTATTTTATTTGTGTGATCTCAAGGAGGCTTTTACAATACTGTGCTTACTGATGACTGATGAGAATTGGTTTGTGACGGTGTTGTTGATACTTTATTTATCTTGACAACACTGATTACTTTGTTTATTGTGTTTGTAGAGTCAGGTGTCTCAGTGCGCTAGTCCCCATAATCCTACGGCAATCACAGCAGAGGAGTACTTTGATGCAGAGTTTAATCTTAATGGCAGAGACATTGGGCGGCCCATTGATCTTACCAGCAAAGTGCAAAAGTACTGTCACTATAGCAACCTTAAAGTGCCTTAATTTGAACACTTTTTTTTCCAAGTTTCTGTACGGCCCAGAATATGTGTAACATGTTTCAGTAATTCTATCTACCTCTACTTTATTTTAGGTTTAAGGCCAATCTGTGGTTAAGTGAAGATCACCCTCTCTCATTGGCTGAGCAGGTGACACCCATCATTGACCTCATGGCCATTTCTAACGCCCACTTTGCCAAGCTGCGTGACTTTATCACTCTACGCCTACCACCTGGCTTTCCTGTAAAGATAGGTGAAAAGAAAGGACATGTTACAGGGATAGTTTACCCAGAAATGGAAATTCTGTCTTCATTTACTCCACCCCATGTTTTAACAAACCCGCATGACTGTCTTGCCTCTGTGGAACACAGAGGGGGAGCTGTTTGGCAAAATTATATCCTCAGTCACCTTTTACCTTCATTGGATCCACCTTATTATTCAACATTATCAACCTTAAATGCGGACCGCTTCCGGTATAAGCCACCTCTAGCCATTTCAGCATTACAAAAATAATGCTCACTACAATTACAGAGGGGGTTATCTGTGTTATTGTAGAGTTTTTGTCAGCTCAAACCAGTCTGACCATTCTCCGTTGACCTCTCTCATCAACAAGGCATTTCTGTCCACAGAACTGCCACTCACTGGAAGTTTTTTGTTTTTGGTACCATTCTTTATAGACTTTAGAGACTATTGTGTGTGAAATCCCAGGAGATCAGCAGTTACAGATATACTCAAACCAGCCCGTCTGGCACCAGCTATCATGCCATGGTCTAAATAACTGAGATCACATTTTTTCCCCATTTTGATTGTTGATGTGAAAAATAGTTGAAGCTCCTGACCCGTATCTGCATGATTTTATGTATTGCACGGCTGCCACATGATTGGCTGATTAAATAATCACATGAATAATTAGATGTACAGGTGTTCCTAATAAAGTGCTCAGTGAGTGCATGTCAAACAAATATCATCATTCATTCAAATTTTCATTTTCACACTGGTTCGGAGCACATGTAGTTTTACAGTTTGTCACATTTTGCCATTGTTTCTATATGCACTGTTGCACAGGCAGAATGGATGAGAGATCAGGCACTGAAACAGTCAGTTCAGTCCACACGGCTTCCATAAACTTTAAATGCAATCAGGAGAAAAATGTTTAAAAAGAGGAGAGAGAGCAGCGGGGGAAAAAGGAGCTTGACTCAACAATGCATCTTCAAATTTCTTTGCACCAAAATTGCATCTCATTTTATCTTATATACACATTATTCTCTCCTTTCTTGTCTGAAAACATTCTTTCTATTCGGTGTATAGTAAACAGACTCGCAGGTCTCGCTTTCAGCAAATAAATAAAAGCATCATTGAAGGTCAGGCAGGAACATATTTACATGGAGACAAGAAACACTGCATCGTCGCACTCTTGTTAAATTAAGAAGCAGATTTAATTATCGTCTCCTCAATGCAGTGAATGATCTTCTTACGCTTTTATTGTAAATGCCGACGTTAGAAAATGATCCGACATTAGGATATTATTCTGCTGTACATCCTGGTGTTGTGTGATAGTTTATTATCCCATATCTCTAAATTCTGGTCTTATTATCCTTCTTGTATTTACATTGTGGTCAGTTACAGCGGAACTTTGCCACACTTGCTGGAAATATAACCGCTTGGTTCCGCGTTGCAAAATAAGGTGAATAGAAAAAAGAGGGAGTGAATGGTGACCGATATTCCACAGAGGAAAGTCATACTGGTTGGAACGACATGAGGTTGAGTAAGTTATGACAGAATTTTCATATTTAGGCAACTATCCCTTTCAGTATTTTCCAAGAGTTCTTAATAATGTTATTATCTTAACACTTTTGTGCTTTTGTACTTCCTTAGAAATTCCTCTGTTCCATGTGTTAAATGCTCGTGTAACATTCAGCAATCTTTGTGGATGTGATGAACCAGTTAGTTCTGTTACTGTACAATTGCCACAAGAAACCACAGAAGTTGGTATGGACTCCTCTTGTTCACTTGTTAATTACTGATCACTGCAACTGTGCTGGTCATTCACTCTCACCCCACTGCTCTCAGGTGAGACACCTCCCCCCCTTCAGTGTGAAGTGGACCCATCTGTGTTTGAACCTCCCCCAGAATACACCACACTTGGCCCAGGCCGCAGCGAGCCAATGAGAGACGAGGATGATAATTTACTTCAGTTCGCCATACAACAGAGCCTGCTGGATGCAGGAACAGAGAGTGACCAGGTATTTTTAAACCCTTAAATGTTTAAATGTATGTATTGTATTAGCCCTGGTTTACATTAATCTGTGGCCACCATAAAGTCATATAATTAAATCTTGAATCATGTTTTCTCTCACTTGCCTGCTATTTACTCCTCTATAACAGTCCGAGCTGCAGTGTGGTTTACACAGTCAATACTAAAATATTAGCAGAGATCCACTTTGCATCATTTCTGCCACTGTTTTGCACTCACTCTCATTTTCTTTCTTTCCTGTCCCTCTCTGTAGGTGACAATATGGGAGGCTCTCACTAACACTCGTCCAGTTTCTCAGCCTCCACTTTATGAGGAGGACTCTCAGCTTGAGAGGTGTGTTTATGTGCCGCGTTGAGTGTGAGGATGCGCATATTTGACGGTTATGAAATTTTAATGGTTGTTTTCTATGTCTCTCTGTGTCTGACAGGGCGATTCAGGAATCTCTGTCTTTGTCACTGACTGGAGGGGAGAGTGGAGAGTCAGCTGGCCCACCACTTTCCCCCCCTGAGCCCACCCTCAACTCGCCTCCATGTTACAGCTCATTGGCTGAGCCTCGAGCGCCAGGGGCGTTTGCTGTGGCCAGCAGTTTTGATGAACAGCTACGCATTGCAATGGAGCTCTCATGCAGAGAACAAGAGGAGTTAGATAGGTACTGGAGTCAGTTATCACGTCTCTCATGCACGTCACACAAAGAGAACTGTTTGTAACCCGTGTAGCCTTGCTGCCTATGTAGAGAATTCCAGATCATTCATTTTTTTAAGTTTCATGACAAGATGTTGCCTTAGAAGGTAGTTGCATATGTAGACAGAAAACAGCGAGGCGGCTCGCTAGGTTTGAAACATAGCTAAGTGTGTTTCCTTATTTGTCTCAGCTAATACCATTTCTTTGTTTGTTCCCTAAAGGAAGAGGAGGGAAGAGGAGGAAGAGCTGGAGAGGATACTGCAGCTGTCTCTTACAGAGAAGTAACTGTAGCAATGCTTAATGTGGGTTTAAAGGGATAAATTATCGGTTGTGTTTTTTTCTGCAGTGTTAAATTATTCTTATTCTAGATTAATCACTCTATTTATTTTCCAAAATAATAAAGATAGAATAGAAAGAGGAATCGGGAGAGAGTGTGTGTGTGCTAAGACAGAAGCAATTCATGAGAGAAGAGAAACAGAAAGAATTTGAAACGAGGAACACGCCAGGAAAATGTGATATTCTCTCAGTTTTGAGTAATAAAAGGTCTTCAGAATTTCAACTTCTTTGTATAATGATAAAGATGAAAATGTGAATATAAATTATGAGTATTGATGACTATGATAATGCATAAAGGGAAAGTACTGAATATATTATTGCAAAAAATTATGAGTTTACATATGGTGGATGCTAAAAAATATGAAAGTATTAAATGTTGCTCAAACAGTTTCACAACAATGAGGGTCTCTCTTATGATTTTTTTTTGTGTGCATGAGAAAGGGTCTACCAAGATCTACAGAAGCTAAACAAACTATCCAAAAAACTTGCACAATATAGTGTCCAAGGAAACCATGAACCTTAAAGGTGCTGTAAGCGATTTTGTTTTCATGGAAAAGTATGCAAAAATGTTCCTACTCCTTTAAAGATATTAATTAAATAAGTGTTTATAAGACTGAAATCTCCAAAACGGTTGGTCAAAATTATGATCAAAGAGCACAAATTAAATCAGCAGTAACATTTGACAACAGTAGTATCAAAAATGGAGCTTCTCTAGCCCAGATCAAGCTAAAAATCCTTTTTTTTTTCAGGCTAGTCCAGCTAATGCACATGCACTTCTTGAGTTGATTGACAGGCCATATTTGTCTCTAAAAGGTGATTAGCACTTTCACATGTAAGGCGGAAGTTCTGTTTCCACATCCACCATATTGGCTGTTCCAATTGCCCCCATTCATTTAAAAACAAGTGTTTCGTCTTGGGCTTAATAATCGCTCACAATAACTAGGGACCAGAATATCATGGCTGAGGATTTGAATGTTCCAATTAAGGAAATTGTAACAATAAATGTATGACGATGTAACAATAGACTGAGGAAAGAAACAATATTCACCACAAAACATTTTTACTTGTGCCTGAAGTGGATAATTTCTAAATGTGCCATATTTTTGTTTGCATAAAGAAAAATATTATTTCAAATAAGGTCTTTGCTACTTCACAGAAGACACCAGTGATCCCAAAGTATTTGTGTCATACCAAAACACCATCTGTCCGTCCATCCTCCCGTCCATCTGTCCATCCATCTATAGTGCATTCAGAAAGGATTCAGACACCCCTCCCCTTTTTGCTAAAATGATTTCAATATTTTTTTTATTTCACATTAATCTACACTACATACCCCATAATGACAAAGCAAAAACCAGATTTTTGATAACTTTGCAAATGTATAAAAAAAAAAAAAAAAAAAAAAAAAAATGATATCACATTGAAACAGGAAACCGATGGAGTGCGTACTCTGGATAGGGAAGGAGGTATTGCCCCAAGTGAAGGAGTACAAGTACCTCAGGGTCTTGTTCACGAGTGAGGGGACAATGGAGCGGGAGGTTGGCCGGAGTATCGGGGCAGCGGGGGTGGTGTTGCATTCGCTCTATTGCTCCGTTGTCACGAAAAGAGGGATGAGCCGGAAAGGAAAGGTCAGTTTTCGTTCCTACCCTCACCTATAGTCATGAAGGCTGGGTCATGACCGAAAGAACTAGGTCAAGAGTACAAGAGGCCGAAATGGGTTTCCTCAGAAGGGGGGCAGGTTTCTCCCTTAGAAATAGGGTGAGGAGCTCAGTCATCCGTGAGGAGCTCGGAGTAGAGCCAGTTGAGGTGGTTTGGGAATCAGGTAATGATGCCCCCTGGGTGCCTCCCTAGGGAGGTGTTTCAGGCACGTCCAGCTGGGAGGAAGCCTAGGGGAAGTCCCAGGACTAGGTGGAGAGATTATATCTCCACACTGGCCTGGGAACGCCTTCGGGGTCCCCCAGTCAAAGCTGGTTAATGTGGCTCGAGATACGAAAGTTTGGGGCCCCCTGCTGGAGCTGCGGTCCCGTGATCCGACTTCGGATAAGCCATTGAAGATGGATGGATATCACATTGACATAAGTATTCAGAACCTTAACTCAGTACTTAGTTGAAGCACATAAGTACTGCAATTACATCCACAAGTCTTTTTGGGTATGATGTGACCAGCTTTGCACAACTGGATTTGGAGATTTTCAGCCATTCTTCTGTGCAGATCCTCTCACACTCTGTCAGGTTGGATGGGACCATCGGTGGACAGCCATTTTCAGGTCCCTTCAGAGATGTTTGATTGGGTACAATTCTGGGCTCTGGCTGGGCCAGTCTACAGTCCTGAATGCACGGGACCAGGTTTTCTTTAAGGATATCTCTGTATTTTGCTGCGTCCAGCTTTCCTTCAAGCCCCCCCCAGTGCCTGCCACTGAAAAACACCAACACAGCATGATGCCACCACCACAATGCTTCACCGTTGGGATGGTGTTGCCAAGGTGATGAACAGTGCCTGGTTTCCTTCAGACATGATACTTGGAATTAAGGACAAACAGTTCAATCTTTGTTTAATCAGACCAGAAAATCTTGTTTCTCACAGTCTGAAAGTTCTTTAGGTGCTTTTTAATGTCTTGCACTGAGGAGAGGCTTCCGTCTGGCCATTCTGCCATACGGCCCAGATCGGTGGAGTGTTGCAGTGATGGATGTTCTTCTGCAAGTTTCTCCTATCCCACACATGATCTCTGGAGCTCGACCAGAGTGACCTTGAGGTTCTTGGTCACCTCTCTTACCAAGGCCCTTCTCCCCCGATTGCTCCGTTTGGCTGGGCGGTCAGGTCTAGGAAGAATCCTGGTTGTTCCAAACTTCTTCCATTGAAGAATTACGTAGGCCACTGTGCTCTTGGGAACCCTTCAATGCAGCCCAAAATATTTTGCCTTCCCCAAATCTATGCCTCGACAGTCCTGTTTCTGGCTCTGCAGGCAGTTCCTTTGACCTCATGGCTTGGCCTTTGCTCTGATATGCATTTTCAGCTGTGAGACTTGTGGACTTTTGCTTTGACATTATGGGGTATTGAGTGTAGATTGATGTGAATTTTTTTTTTTAAAAGCATTTTAGCATAAGGCTGCAACAGCAAAATGTAAAAAAATGAAAGGTTCTGAATGCTGTCTGTCTGTGGGTCAATGTGGTCACGGTAGGTGAACCTCTATATGTATATACAATTTAAAAATGCCTCATATCATGCTGTATACTCCAAGGGTTTCTCACATAAACCTCTATGTAAACCTCAGTTTTATATGATGAATGTGTGTTATTATCTGTTACCGGTAAAGATCAAGTAAAATTGTCTTTAGTTATGCCATTTTCATCATAGATAAGGGGAATAGCTGCACGTAACCTGTTACATCAGCCAGAATTATCCATGTACACTCAAGCTGCATCTGTATTTAAACGAATAAATCTGACGTAAGACGAAGAATGAATATCTCAGAGGCCAGACCAATTGTTCATGTTCATCCCTGGAGAATATCACAAACTGACCTTTAGGAGGCGCTCTTCTGTTCAGCGCTCATGTCTCTGGCTCTGAACACTCGCTCTTTCCACAGCACGTTGTCTATGCGGCCTCGACTTCCTTTTCTGTGCAAAAATTTGTGGCGAGTAATTACGGGGAAGAGTTGATTCGCTCACTGTGACCACACTGACCTGTACATCAATCTCCAGAGACGCTTTTCTCGGGTGAGTGGGACTGCATTGCGCTTCTTTTGGACTGGCTTTGAAGAGTTACTGACACCACACACTTGATCTTAGGTGCTATGAGACTGCAGTGTGTTGTGATAACTGTGTATCTCTTTCTCACACCCTCTGTGTGTGTTTCTAATGTTTGGTAGCTCCGTTAGCAACCACAGTCAAAGCGCTTTTCTCAGTGTGTACATTAACACTCACTGGTACAACACTCCTGGAGACTAAAATGACTATAAGAGCGATTAAAAATTACGCGTAATTGTTTTTCCTCACTGGTTTTTGTGGTAATTGTGCAGGTAGATGCATTGTATCCTGCTGCATGTGCTAATTAGCTAGCGCTGTGCTAAAACTAAAGTCCTTAGACACCGTTTGCGTCGCACGTGAGAGAGCGACGCGACAAAAATTAAAACGTTTGAGTTTTTAAACTTGAAATTTCAAGTTTACACAGATGTACGCGAATGTTTTGAGCTCGAGCTCACTGTCCGCGTAGTTTTAAAGTCTCGCGTATGATCCCATTATGATGAGCGAGTAGAGCTCGAGACACGGGGATGTGACGCCTCACATAATTTATTAATATTTTTTTTACTTAATACATTTGCAATGTAGTGGTTTTTCTTGAACGCAGCTACTCTACTCACTCTCGACTCACGGTCTTGTGTTTCATGAGCAACAGGAGTGGTATGGGTCTCTAAATAAGTCAAAGAAATTAAGTTGAAGTTATACAGAGATCCTCATATGATCGCTCAAAACAACGATATTTCTGAAATTAAATGTCCACTCGTTTGTTTTACTTTTAAGTTGATTTTATGTGTCAACTGTCACATAAATAGTCTTTATATATTAAATATACTGGTGAGTTTGAAACGGCAGTTAGGAAAACTTTCAAAAACGCTATTGTAATATTTCTTTGGTGCACTTACTGTTCTTGAATGTAAATCAGCAAAAGTACTGTTAAAATTATTATACATTTTTTGGTTTTCTTATGAAAACTAAAGTAGCATTTTTTGCTACTTTACGTTTGGTAACTACTAAATGCTTACGGTATCATTAACTAACAATGAACAACTTTTCATTTACAACATTCATCAATATTTGTTAATGTTAGTTCACAAAAATACAATTGTTCACAGTGCATTGACTTATGTTAACATGCACAACCTTTGATTTTAAAAACGTGTTTGTATATATTGAATTTAATGTTAAACCAAGATTAATAAATGCTGTAAATGCATTGTTCATTGTTAGTTCATGTCGTCAAATGTAACCTTATTTTGAAGTGTTACTAAAAGTGTTACTACCCTTTTTTGTCTCATTGTTGATCTTTTTTAGTCAATATGAACAAAGCTATTAAATGTTTGTGCTTGTGCCCTCCCCCTCAGTTGTCAAGGACCGTGACATCAGAAGAGTAGTTGATTGGCTTTGATATCAGGTGAGTCAATTCTTTGTTTAACTTTTCCAGTACTATCTACACGTATCAGTCATTTACACACATATTGTCATGAATGCATGCTAGAAGTCATTTTACGCCAAATGAGATGCATGACATGTTACACAAAGTGCATATTTTGGAATGTTAACATGTAAAATTTATCATTACAGGTATTTTGAGGATTCGTGTGGTTTGTGAACTGGACTCTGCGACTCTGTGCTGTCCGTTCTCTTGACGTGTTGTGGCCTTAGCTGGTCTTGCAGAAGATCTGCCAGCCGATGGCTCTAATGGACAAACACAAAGTGAAGCGGCAGAGATTGGACCGCATCTGTGAAGGTGAGAATCTCAAAACGTATTCCACGGAAAATAATAGATGCTGTGGACTTTAATAACCTAAAGTAAACAATGTGAAATGACTATTACAACCCATTTTATTAGTGTAATATGATAGATTTCTTCAGTGAATTGATATTCAACAGGGAACAAATGCAGGCGTGAAAATGATTTGTCCTCCAGTAATGATTGGATTGTGAAAAGTGGGTGCTCCATTCCTAGAATTTGTATTTATGGCCTTGTTTACACCTGGTATTACAATGCATCTTAAATGAGTCTCCTGTGACCTCTTGTGTTTGGATTTCAAGGGAGGGTCTCGGATTTCATGACGACATATCAATCACTATTTCAGTGTGTTACTGCATGATAATAAACCACAAAAAAATGTATAAGACAAAGAAAGCACAGATAAGAAAAAACTGTGCACTGTTTCTCCCAGTTGCAGCTAATATTAGATCTAAGCACAAACCCAACTGCAACTGTAGGCAGTCAGATTTCCATTTGCTTAAATTATTAGACACTTATGGTTTGGCCTAAATTATTTTCGCTTTCACCCAAATGTTCATAGAGAAAGATCTAATGATTTCTGCTGTGCTATTATCTTTTTATTATCTTTTTGTTCACGAATTTGCACAGCTAAAGTAAATTGTGTGGCACTGTCTGAGTGATGGATGGGGTGAGATGAATGTTTCTCCACAGTGTGGCATGTTTGTGGTAAGACGGGTTAAGGAGCTTTGAGACAGTTAGAGCTCTGTTCTTGATCTTTTCTCCTTCCTTTCTGGTACATTAAGTGATGTGAGATAGCTCACGTAGCTGTTATTAAAAAACAACTGACCACGTGTGGGTTAAAGCAATGCTCTTTAATACTGCATTACTACTGAAATAAAACTTCACAGCTTAATTCCTCTCCATTTTCTCCGTCTCATAAAATCTAAGGAACATTTAGCCTTCCTAAGATTTCCATTTTGTCTCATATTGCAGTCCCTTTTATGCTTTTGGCAAATGTTCAAAAAGAGTGGTGTAGCTACTCATTACATCAAAGAAAAGGAGCTATGAGGCCACTTGTGTTTTTAGACAATGCAGATATTAGATTTGCTGACTAAATTCATAAGATCCTTCTGTACTGACCCTGTGTTTGATGGAAATTGGTAGTAGTTGTGTGATATTTAATGAGTGAAATGGGAAGAATATTTCCATTACACTATAAAAATGCTTACCCCAGGAATGACTGACATAGCACAGCAGTATTTATTTAACATTACATCACGACATCAGCATGCTTGTTAGATGTTGTAAGAACTCCTTATGTAATGCATCATGAATTTTATCTTTAGGTTGCATTTGACTGACAGAGCAATTTGGGAATACTCTCACTGCCTTCATATCACTATTTTTAGGTTTTGGCTCAGCATGACTTGTTCTAAGCATTGTAAATGTCATGAAAGGTAACCTTTTATAAAAAAGACCAAAATACAAGAACATCGTTTTGGAAGCTGTATTATCCACAGTTGTTTAAGACTTTAATAATGTCAAGTTATTTTAGTTTAATTTATGCAGTTTAGAGGGCCACTGCAAAATGTTTCATAATTAGCTGTTGAAGGTCCTGGATGTTAATTGGTCAATACAAGGTTCCAATTGTGCAAAAATACACTATAGTAACTGCTATGAAACAAAATACTACACCAAACTACTGATTATATTGCTGCACATTACTCAAGAGTTTCTTCTAGTACAAGGATGGACAATGAATTTACCAAAGAAAGATTAAATAAATTTTTCTTTCTTTATTTTTTAATCCCCTTTTCTCCCAATTTGGAATACCCAATCCCCACTATTTAGTAGGTCCTCTTGGTGGCGCAGTTACTCGCCTCAATCCGAGTAGTGGAGGACAAGTCTCAGTTGCCTCTGCTTCTGAGACCGTCAATCCACGCATCTTATCACGTGGCTCGTTGTGCATGACTCCGCATGTGGACGCTCATGCTACTCTCCGCGATCCACGCACAATTTAACACATGCCCCATTGAGAGCGAGAACCACTAATCGCGAGCACAAGGTGGTTATCCCATGTGACTCTACCTTCCCTAGCAACCGGGCCAATTTGGTTGCTTAGGAGACCTGGCTGGAGTCACTCATCACACCCTTGATTTGAACTTGTAACTCCAGGGGTGTAGTCAGCATCAATACTCGCCAAGCTACCCAGGCCCCAGTGAAGATTTTTTATAATGTTGTAACTGTTTTATAAAAGCAATAGGCCTAAAAGAGGTTGTATTCCACTACACCACTCTTTGTAGGCTACATTCACAAAGTGGCACAGCCTCTCGTGCCTTATTGTGTAATTGTTGGAAAAATTTAAATGGTGGCATATTAAAGGAGAGAGGTTCAGTACAAGTTAAGATCAATTGACAGCATTTGTGGTGTCATGTTGATGTTGATTACCACAAATAATGTCAACTTCTCCCTTATTCCCCTGGATATTTAACAAAAAAG
>JAVLUX010000016.1:9494760-9522260 GCA_032164185.1 Moxostoma hubbsi | reverse complement strand
GAACCGTTATTAAAAGCCTAATGTCTCTGATTTTCTTAGACAAATATGATGCAATCATAATTATTTGAAATATATAATCCCCCCCCGTTTTGACTGTCCTGTCCTACCACGACTGTCCTACCATTGTAGAGATGTTCACTTTGTAACATTCTTCGTTATGCGATCCAATTTTATGATCTTGGCAGGTCTTGATGTATGACAGGAGATTCATTCCATGTTAACCTAACCAGAGCTTCCCACATTTAAATGTATTTTGCAGGGAAGAAATATGAATTTGTCTGGAAGCAATAGCACAACACCGACTCCTACACAAATTGTAAAATGCATTTCTGAATTGTAAAAAAAAGAAATACATATGTATATTTACCATAGGCAGATTCAGACATTTATAAAACAGCTTAATTTTGCAGCCAAAATATGATCCTAGGAAAAATCTTTCTAATTGACTAAGATATTGTAGAATTCAAACAACTGAAGTAAAAGTAAAAAAAGTAAATAGCATTTTGTTATGTGCTTGGATGGGTTTGGTGTAAAAAAAAAGCTACTTGCAGGTCTATTTATTAATTTAATAGCCCAAAAGTTGAGCAGATAACCAAAAAGCTCATTGCGCAGGTTGCTGTCAACAAATTAGTGGTGGTAAGTTACATTTAAAAAAACTATTTTCTGTTAAAGTCATTTCCATCTTGAAAATACAGTATGAATACAGCAATATGAAAATGTGTTTATGCTACATGTGCAGTATGATTTGAATTATATTATTTTATTAATATATTATTGTGTTTTTCTGTAACCACACTTTTGTTTAGAGCGTTCTTAAAATTAAATAATTGTATGTTAAAGGTGCGGTATTAAAACATTTTCATTTAATGTTCGCTTTTTTTTTTTTTTTGGCCAATGTGTGATTGGCTTGTAACGCAGCATAAAAAATGAGCCCTTCCTTGACTTCCTAGTTTGCCTATTATCAGCCTGTAGACTGATTTTCATGCGAAGGGAGCAGGTCGCTTTCCCGGGATGTGCATAAACGTCACAAAGGATGTGATGTTTATGCGTGCTCCCGAGAGCCTTTTCTCAGACGTAATAGATTCTCTTCTGCTATTCAACAGCGACAACAAACTGCAACACTAGGTAACGTTATCTTAGAATCCAGCAAACGACTGGCTCCAAGCACAACACCGACTCCTACACAAACTCGGAGTAAGCCGAAAAAAAAAAAATGTATCTACTGAGTCCCGTCTGGCTAAACGGAAATGTGAGCAAAAACTAGAGTGAACATCAGCAGGGCATTTGATTCCTGGAGGGACTTCGTTCGGTTTTGGGGATCAAAACCAATCCTGAATTGGCGTTCTTCTTATTGGACAGGTAAGCTTAGATAACTGCAAAGCATGTGAGAGAGAGTGCCATAAGGATTGATAAGTGTTATTTTAGATAACTTGATCTTGCCTGCTAACGCCGACGAATTGCAAACAACCTTCGTAATTTTCAAATAATTTCAACGATCTTTATACTAAAAGTCAGGTTAATGTCAATGTTAATCTGTAATTCAGCAAGGTAAACAACACATGAAATGAATGCTAGACAATGTTCAAGATAATGCAAAAAGTCCCATTCATTAGTGTAACGTAACTTGGTTATACAGAAAATATATTCATTCTATTATTATAAAACAATAGCGCATCGATATATCAATGACATATCAAAACTGAATTGTGTCAACATATTTATAATGTACAGTCTATTTTTTAAACAGCTACTGTCATCATCCACCGAATTTAGCTAACAGCTATTGATAAAGGTGACTAGCTAGCTAACGCCGACACAGGCTATCTTATAAATGCAGCCAATGTGTCATGCAAAGAAAAGTGATTAACTCAAACTACAGTCTTGTATAGTCAGACCTATAGCCACACTTTGTTTTAGCCCTGTTCCAGTGTTGGAGAGTCAAATATAACATACAGTCTCAAAATTTGTAGTGAAACAATCATTACTTTTGTCATTTTAATTATGCTACCTCATCTGTCAGCATGGTGCCGGTGAATCACATTCAGCCTCTTTGTATGTTATGTCATTGTTTTGGTCGATGCTCGCTCACATCCCTATGGAGTGTGTGCACGAGAAACATGTAGCTGGCTGCAGTTCACTTAACGCCAACAGATGTCATTAACAAGGGTTTCTGAATCTTACATACTGTACATTTTAAATATTATAAAATGTCTCTGGAAAACATTTTTGGTTATGAAACCGCCCCCCCAACCAAATACTAGAAACTGAGAATAGGGAATGTGATGTAGCATTAGAGAACATTTATAAAAAGGTGAATATCACAAGATTAAGTACGCAAGCAAGAAGGGTTTGTACACTGTGTTTGGCTTATCAACACGAGTGTGAACTGCTTCTCAAAGCATGAAGTTCCCAGGCCAAAATCATACACAAGCAATACTTTGTTTTCACCATGAAAAGTTGTTCCACGGGAAATACACCTGCCTTCAGCTGTTGTGATCCACACAAGCTTCATGCTGGCAAGCCTCAGGGGAAATCACTTGGCCCCCCTTTATGTCTTCAGCTGACAGAATATACGGAAACGGGGAGAAAGTTTTACCCAGGCCAGAAGCTCTGTATACAGTAAGCCACAACAAGTCTTGTACTTCCTCATCACGAGGAGGCCATGGAAGCACAGGGAGCCAGCCTCAAGGATGCTGAGATCCTTCAGTGACCGATAAAGTTCTTGATGTTAAATATAAAGCTTAAGATGTTGACTGGCTTTTCAAATTAGCATGCTACATGTATACAGGTTATACTGTTTTTAAGCTTTTTTTTACTGAATGAGGTCCTAATGTTAACATTATTACTAAACTTCATTAAGAAACATTAAGGTATACATTATTACAACTGATTCATCCTGTCTCATAAAGCAAATATCAATTGCTGACTCCACAAGGAGTTTTCTTCCTGTATAAATGAAAGGAAAGATTTTAAATCTGATTTTTTGTTTTTACCTCAAATTAAAATTATTAGCTTTAATAGTAAATGTCCATTTTAATGGATTTATTTTAATATAGTTTCAATATTCCAACAGAAAAAGGAATTATAAAATCAAACAAATGACCCAGGAATCTGATGATAGAATCCTGTATGATCCTTTTAGATAATTTTATTTACATCCCCATCCATTGCACAGCTATGCATCCATTGCACAGCTAATCCATCGGGAGCTGTTGTAAGCTAAATTTATTTTACTTTTTTGTGCTCCTGTTTTTTTCTCAGAAATGTCCTTCCTGTAGTCCTGTAAGTTGGTCTATGTTTGGCTGTGATATGAATAAGTTCCTCATTGTTTGACAGGTCAGCTTTTTACCCTACTGATAGAAAAAACGTTATTGTCAACTATGAGCAAAAATGCTACAACTGCACTTTTTTTTTTCCTGTCAACTGTTTGAGCTAGATCTTTTACTTTCTAAAATGCACCAAAGACTCCAGGAGAAAATTAAGCTTTCACTTCTGCATGTCTCTGTACTGTGTATGCAGTTCATTTAGTAATGCATTGTGGAATGGTTCTTTAATTCAGAAGCTAAATGCTTTTGTGAGTAAGACCCATCCCGTTTAGTTTGATATTTTGCTTAGTAATGATGCTAGATCTTTACTGTAAGAACACATTTGCTAATTAGACACACTTGGCTCCATTTAAGAATGTATATTTAATCTCCCACCTCTGCTCTCCATCAATATAAATCTTTCTGCATTTTAGCTGGATCAAGGGAAACATTATTAGATATTGAGTTGTCTGAACAAATAGTGTGTCTATGGAAGCCCTTTATAATTTGGCTGGTTTAAATTCACACTGATCAGACATTTTTCTTAGGGATATATGGGTGCTGTATTTGAAAACCTTCAACAGGGTAACTGATAGTATGTAACTTATAAAAATGTTAAAGACATTCTCATGTTCTATTTCATTCTGTTGTGCTCAGTCTGTTTTAACAGCCTCTGGGCTCAGTATCTCAGCTGCTTCAAGTTCAGCCTAGTACTAGTACTATTTGTGAATATTACTCTTGCACATACAACTGTAATGAATGGAAAAACAAAGTGGCATCACTGATATTATGAAGCTTGATTCTGGGGTAGTACTGTGGCACCAGGTAAACATGTCAGTCTATTAATAGAATTTAGTTTCTCAGCCCAATTGACAGCCCTAATTTGCATCCTAGCAACAACATGTATCGTTTGGCTGAACTCTGCTTATGCCAGTTGTGTTTTGTGGTATGAAATTGCTTGTTTTCATGATTTTTCTTTTGTTATATTATGTGTTAGGCCTGAAGTAGTTAGTGATAGTTTTGTTGAATGAAGACAAAGATAATTTGGCATTCAGTCTACTGAATGTAGGTCATTATGAGTTATGTGGAGACTCCCTGCCCCCTTTCCTTCTCTCCTTCCCTCCCCCTGTACCCTGCTCGCACTTTCATTTGTCAGGTTAGGGGGGGTTGGGAGGGACGTCTGGTTTGTTGGGGGATGTTGAGTGGTTGTGCCTTTTGAGTAAAAATTACTATTTTTGTTTTTCCTGGAATTTATCATGCCACTTATTTTTATTTTTTAATTAATTTTACACCTTGCACATTCACTTTTGCATTGTTTGTTTGGCATCATATGGACATTTTGTTGAGATAAGTCATCTTTTTGACTCAAAACCCGAAATCAGATGGGATTGAGAGAACTTTAATACTGTTGGAAAAACTCTAATGTTTAGTGTATTCAATTAACATTTTGTTATATTGCACCCTTGTGCTAAAATGCTTGTATGTTTTCATATCAATCTACACTCCATAACCCATAATGACGGCAAAAAACAGCAAATTTTAACAGCAAATTTATAAAAAAAAAAAAAAAACCTGAAATATCACATTGACATAAGTATTCAGACCCTTAACTCCGTACTTATTTGAAGCACCTTTTGCAACGATTACAGCCTCAAGGCTTTTTGGGGATGATGCAATAAGCTTTGCACACTGGGATTTGGGGATTTTTCTGTCATTCTTCTCTGCAGATCTTGTCAAGCTCCATCAGGTTGGATGACAGCCATTTTCAGGTCACTCCAGATATATTCAATTGGGTTCAAGTCCGGGATCTGGCTGGGCCACTTGAAGACATTCACAGAGTTGTCCCTAAGCCACTCTTGTGTTGTCTTGGCTATGTGCTTCAGGTCATTGTCCTGTTGGAAGGTGAACCTTCAGCCAAATCTGAGGTCATGAGTTCTCTGGACATGGTTTTCATTAAGGATATCTCTATTTTGCTGTATTCAGCTTTCCTTCAACCCTGACCAGTCCCCCAGTCCCTGAAAAACACCTCCACAGCATGATGCTACCACCACCATCCTTCACCGTTGGGATGGTATTGTGCAGGTGATAAGCAGTCCCTGGTTTCCTTCAGACATGAAGACTTCAGACAGTTTGAGGGTCCTTTAGTTGCTTTGTAATGTCTTGAACCTGGTGATGCTTCCGTCTGGCCATTCTTCCATAAAGCCCAGATCGTTGGATTGTTGCAGTGATGGATGTCCTTCTGCAAGTTTCTCCTATCCCACACATGATCTCTGGAGCTCAACCAGAGTGACCTTGGGGTTCTTGGTCACCTCTCTTACCAAGGCCCTTCTCCCCCGATTGCTCAGTTTGGCTGGGCAGTCAGGTCTAGGAAGAATCCTGGTTGTTCTAAACTTCCATTTAAGAATTATGGAGGCCACTGTGCTCTTGGGAACCTTCAATGCAGCCAAAAAAATTTTTGTAGCCTTCCTCAGATCTGTGCCTCAACACAGTCCTGCCTCTGAGCTCTACAGACAGTTCATTTGATCTCATGGCTTGGTTTGTGCTATATGCATTTTCAGCTGTGAGACCTTATATAGACAGTTGTGTGCTTTTCCAAATCATGTCCAATCTATTGAATTTCCCACAGATGGACTCCAGTGAAAGTTTAGAAACATATTAAAGGTGTTCCAGAGAAATGGGAAAAGTGTCATAGCAAAGGATCTGAATACTTGTCACAGTGATATTTATTTTTTTTTCTTTTTAATACATTCGTCAAAGTTATAAAAACAATTTTTTTTTTTTTGCTTTGTCATTATGGGGTTGTAGATTTGATATGAAAATAAATACATAATTTAAAGCATTTTAGCATAAGGCTTCAACATGAAAAAATGTATGGGTCTGAATACTTTCTGAATGCAATAGTTTTGCTACCCTTATCAAGGAAGATGGCTATTTGGTTACAGGATGTAGTTGTTTGAAGCTTAATTTTAGAGTTAATGAACCTTGAGGTAAATTGAATCTTAGTAGCAGAAGATGGACAATGTGGTTGTTTATTAATTGGGCTAGTACACCGAACCTTTGGTGCTTGTCCCCACTGACAAATGGACTACAAATATTTATTGCTAATTACAATTTTGGTGGCATTTGGTTTCAAGTTAAGGTGCTTTTCATATTGGTGTCAGCATAGTGCTTATATGGTTTTAAAATACGAATCATTTTAGGATTTTTCTTCTCTAATGGTACTGCCTTGTATTGGCACCATTGTTTTGAATCTGTTTTTACATAAATCTGATTCTTATTGATACCAGCATTTTGTGACCCCGAGATCACACACATACAATACTTGAAGACCTGTCATCACTGGTTAATTGGTAGTCTGTACAGCTTTCATTTAAGTTTTAACCAGTAATATTCGTTCTATGTCAAACAATTTATTTTGGTTGTGATCGTCCCTGTAAAATTGGCTATTAAAGGGTCATTCTTTGTGCAATGTATGAAGGTTGTTTGGGTATCGTGCAAGTTCTCAGAGGACTGTTTAATGTCAAGTCCACAGTATCTGCTTGCTGTGCCACATCTGTAGTTATACATAAAGGCAAGAATAAGAATCCAAAAGGAAGTCTGCTACTTTTGTTTAAAGATGAAAGGATATCCTATAAGGAAAGTTTCTCATTTGGCGCTATCAACATCAAATTAATGTTGAAAACGAGCAAGGCACTCAACTGATTGTGTCTTGCTTCTTTTCAACATTTATTTGATGAATCATAAAGGCATAAGAATTTAAAATTGTTTATGAAACGGTTAAATTTAAAAGCTTTATATTGATGGCTAAATGCCAAATAAAGTGATGCATGTGTCCTGCAGGCATTCGACCACCCATCCTCAATGGGCCCATGCACCCTCGTCCCCTGGTGGCACTGCTGGATGGGCGGGACTGCACGGTGGAGATGCCTATACTGAAGGACGTTGCCACTGTTGCCTTCTGTGATGCCCAGTCCACCCAAGAGATTCACGAGAAGGTATTGTCCCAGTTTATTCCCCTTTCTAAGCCTGCCTCTAATACAATCGGTTTCATGTCTCTTGAGTTTTTACTCTGACCATTTGTGCTGCCGTAGGTTCTAAATGAGGCCGTTGGAGCTTTGCTCTACCACACCATTACGCTCTCACGAGACGACCTGGACAAATTCAAAGGTCTTCGTGTCATTGTGAGGATTGGCAGTGGATTTGACAATGTTGATATTAAAGCTGCAGCAGAGTTGGGTGAGTTTTAACCCAGTTGTGTTGTTGAATAATGAAATGTAAATTTTTGATTGGATGAGTTTCAGAATCAACTATTTGAACTTGCTGTCAAATCCATCCTGATCTCAATCATCAACAGGTATAGCAGTATGTAATGTGCCAGCGGCATCTGTGGAGGAAACGGCAGACACTGCCATGTGTTTAATTCTGAATCTATACCGCCGCGTCACTTGGATGCATCAGGCCCTACGTGAGGGCACTCGTGCCTCCAGCGTGGAGCAGATCAGGGAGGTGGCTGGAGGTGCTGCCCGCATTCGAGGAGAGACGCTGGGTATCATCGGGCTTGGTAAGTTTTGATCGTGCCTTATGGTCAGTATTAGCTATTATGATGTATTTTATTTTAGTGTTTTGTTTTAGTGTTGTCAAAAGTACCGGTACTTCGGTACCAAGTCGGTGCTAAAATTAAAAAGATGTAACCATACCAGTGATCCTTCAGTACTGGTAGTACTGAGCACCGACTCTGTTCGGTACCCGCACACTGACTTACTGACACACAACTGCTTTCAAATGCTCACGCTTATGAGTGTATGCTCTTTTACTCCTTTTACACTGAAATGCACAATCAAATTAAAATCATGATATGTCCTAGTGTGATTATTAAGTCGTGAAATGCTGCAATCTTAGTCTGCATGAGCTTTAAATGAATGTGTGAAGCAGACCGCTCATAAACTGGAAACTCCACAGACTATGAGAATCATTCGCGCTGTATGAGAGAATACAGAGCAGAGCACTAATCCACTGTGAAGCATTAGTTTTATTTAATTTATATAATTGAACAAAGTAGCGAACTGTTTATCCGGAGAAGTTAAACTTCCATCAAAAATACATGTCAAAATAAAAGCACGATTCATAATAAAAGCTAAACGCCTGAAATTGAAGACATCTCAACAGAAATACATTATAACTGTATAGTAAAGTGTAATCCTCACTGTAGAAACAATAATTGTAATAATAATAATAATAATAATAAATGTTTGTAATAATACTAAAAATTAAGCAATATCACAAGCAAGAGTGCTTTTGTACTGAAGAAATTTAAAAACAAAAACGCAATGTCATGTTAATGTCAAGTAATAGTTCTAAATTGTTTTTTTCTGATTAACAATTTGATTCACATTTTAAGCACAGAAAAACAAAACATATATATATATATATATATATATATATATATATATATATATATATATATATCTCACAGATATTGACAACTACACCTCTATCTCCAATGCCCCTCCCCGAGAGCCCTCCAGAAATGCCAGATATCCGCCCCAGTTCCCCACAAACAACTCCAATTGACCCTTCAAAGGCCACCACCCTTCTCATCTCTGAGCACCACTCCTGAAATGAGGGTGCTCTAGCCAACCTCCATCCTCTTAACTGTCTGGGCCACTGAAAGGTGCCTGGCTGAAAAGCTGTTATTCGGGCAGTACGCTGTCGGAGCCAAAGATTCTGATTTATACCAATTTACTTTGTATCCCGAGAACTTAGAAAAGGAGTGAATAATTCTGTGGAGGCAAGGAATGGATCTAGTGGGGTCAGAGATGAATAATAAAATATCATCTGCATAAAGCAAAAGCTTATGCACCACACCTCCCCATCACCCCTGGAAAATTATCATCCTCTCTTATCGCGGCTGCTAATGGCTCAGCGGATTGCCGAGCCAGGACCCTGTGAGCTTATGGCCTGTTATGTCAAGCAGATTCAGAAAGAGCCTGTCCAGGAATTCCACCATATTCTGACCCGCTGGTCCTTCAGGAATTCCAACAATTTGGACGTTATTCCGCCGGTTTCCGATTTTTCCATATCCTCCCAAGTCAGCAACGACCTTAGTCGGCATTGCCGATACGCTCAACAATTGTCGCCAAATCTCTTTCACCTCTCTGGCCAAATCTTCTCCCTGGCTCGAGGCCTCCAGAGGGTTGCCAGCTTGAGCACATAAGTGTCTTTTAATGTCTCCAGAACCCAAGGATTTTGAGTTCTTTGACGTTGTCTTCCTAGAACAGTTATGGATCAGGGTGTATTGACTCACCGGTTTATGACACACAAATTATAAAAAGGAGCAAAGTGCCCAGAGCTCGCCGTTCACACGTCCGAACCTCGCATGTGACTAGGAGTCATGTGACTCCTATTTTTTTATTTATTAAAAGTTTAAGGACATTTTTTTTATTAGACACCTTTTTGATAATGAAATGAAATTAAACTTTAAAAAATGAAATTGTGGAAAAATTATTGAAGGAAAAAAGCATTAGATTTTAGTAGGGACCAGCTTGAAAACAAACAAGTGTTAGAAACACTTGAAGGAAACACGCATATATCTTAATGCATTATTTATATTGAAATGTAACTTTTGGCTAAATGAGTGTGTTCAATATCATATTAGCGAATGTTTTCTGTAGATTAAAATTTGTATCGAGAACATGAAATTTCACTGGTATCGGTACTGACTACTAAATTTTTGGTACCGTGACAACACTAGTTTGTTGCATTGAATTTTGTCCAAGGTATAATACAGAATGTTCATTCTTCTGCTGAATTAATCATACAGCTTTAATGTAAATGATAAAAATGTAATAACACGATCTCAAATATTACCTTTTTTGTCAGGATGATGCTGTAAATTGGTTCCCAATTAGTTTGGTTTATTTAGAGGCTTCAGAACAAATGATTACACAGTCATCAGCATCTCCTTAAACTGTATTTTCTTTTCTAGTTGGGTAAAATTATAAATGATGGAGAGCTGAACTTGTATGTAACGATTAGCTGCACAGTTTGGTCTCAATTACGCCAGTTTTGTGTTAAATGGCCTGTTCACACCACAAGTCAGATTTAACTAAATACAGAAATGTAAAGCATTTGTAAACAATTTCACACCTGACTGTCCTGAATCCAATGCTGAATTGTCATCATTCTTTGCAAAAAAGTTCAAATACTTAAATTAATTGTTTGGTATCCAGAAAAGAAAATAATTAAACTGAAAAAAAAATTCTGTGAATTTGAAAATAAATCGAATCATCAGAGTGCAATATTGAGATTTGGTGTGAAGAATTACAAAAGAGATGCGTTTTCATCTAAGTTTTTTTTTTGGTGTGATTAGGTCCCAAGTCAATTCAAAAGCTCATCTGATAGAATTTTGATAGTGATGGAATCAATTTAATCAAGTTTGTATACAGACTTAATTTTAGTGATGTGCTTAAAATGGAATGGTAAACTGAAGACTAAAATGGTTTCTGATAATGGCTTATATTTAGGACGTGTGGGCCAGGCTGTTGCTCTGAGGGCAAAAGCCTTTGGGTTTGGAGTGATTTTCTATGACCCATACCTGCCGGATGGTGTGGAGAGATCACTAGGGCTCCAACGCATGGCAACACTACAGGACCTGCTCATCCACTCGGACTGTGTCTCGCTACACTGCAGTCTAAATGAACATAACCATCACCTCATCAATGACTTCACCATTAAACAGGTACAAATGCAGCTTTTCAGCAAAATTCTTGTACACCATATGGAGTGGTGTTTCACTTCTGCAGAAAAGAGATTCAAGTGTTCTGTCTGTTTAGGAACAAACCTGCCTTGGTACCCACTGGCTCTTAAAAAGCCTTAAAGTCTTAAATGTCAAGAAGTCTTAAATTTTGTTTGATTAGGTCTTACATTTTGGGGCGTGAATAGAGATGCTTAAAACAGCACAATCTGCGTGAGACAATCACCCCTCTCTCTCTCTCTCTCTCTCTCTCTCTCTCTCTCTCCCTCTCCCTCTCACATGTAGCCAGCATTTAGCAGCTGATGCTTGCGTTTAGTGAATGTGCACAGGAAAGCGCAAGCAAACACATTTTATGATATTACACATGTATAAACCTGGTTATCTGAAATACAGATTGTGTTATTCTTCGTCTCTGTAAGTGAGCGATGCGCCAACACTTTCTCTCTTGTTTATAATCAACAAAGCTGTCAACATAGCAATTTGCAAGCGCACGAGGTTGGGGCGGTTTTTTGACACCTGTCAAATCATGGCACTTTCTTATTTTACATCACCTTTGGCAAGAATTGTAAAGCTAACAGAACAACTCCGCTGCAGTGATACACCTGTTATATCTCTCATCTCCACATCTCTTGAGCTCCATCTGACACGTATTGGTATTTTATCTGCCATCTGAATCAGTCAATTTCAAAAAGATTTTTAGTAATAAACAAAACAATAATAATATAATTTATATAATTTTATAATATGAATAATATACAGTACTCTGCAAAAGTTTTAGGCACTTGTGAAACATTTTGTATAGTGAGGATGTCTTCAAATATAATGCCATAAATAGTTTTCATTTATCAATTAACATCACACAAAGTCAATCAATATTTGGTGTGGCCACTTTTGCCTTTAAAACAGCCCCAATTCTCCTAGGGACAACTGTACACCTGGAATTTGCTACAGATCTATTTTGGCTCAATTGCTACTGACTCCATGTAATCTCAGACTGACTCGATGTTCAGTGGGTGGCTTTGTGGAGGCAATGCCATCTCTTGCAGAGTGCCCTGTTTTTCAATTCTAATATTTTCTATTTGCAAAAGTAATGTTTGGGAGTCTAAAATGTATTATTCCTATTGACACACTAAAGCTGAAAATATAAATAAACATCTTAAGACAAATGTTTTTGTGAAACTTCTAAAGTGCCTAATTCGTTTGCACAGTACTGTACATATGAAAATATATTATCTATATTTAATATTTGGTATAATATAAAAAGATGCAGTGACAGTGAATGGTGACCGAGACTAAACGGTTTGCTTAACATCTTTTTGTTCCACGGCAGAGAAAAATTAATACAGACTCAAGGGTGAGCAGTGATGACATTGTATTTTTTTTCTCCCCAATTTGGAATTCTCAATGCGCCCCAAGTCCTCATAGTGGCGTAGTGACTTGCCACAATCCGGGTGGAAGAGGACGAATCTCATTTGCCTCCACGTCAGAGACAGTCAATCCGTGCATTTCTATCACGTGTTATGTTGAGCACGTTACCCCGGAGATGTAGCACCATGTGGAGTCTCACGCTACTCTCCACAGCATACACATACAACTCGCCATGTACCCCAGTCCGAGCAAAATAATAGAGACCACGTTACACGTTACTTTTCACAAATGACATAATGGATGTTAACTCCCTAGATTCCATTCTGTAATACACATTTAACATGTATTACAGAATTATTAATGGAAATTCTGTCATTCCACATCATGTTGACTTTCTTCCATGCAACACAATAAGGAGATTTCAGTCAGAGTCACTATTTACTATGTGTGTGTGTGTATGTATGTGTGTGTGTATATATATATATATATATATATATATATATATATATATATATATATATATATATATATACATACAGTGCCTGAGACTGTCAGTCCCTAACATTCTGTCTAACATATTTTGTGTTACACTAAATACAAAGGTTCACACTGGTTTGGAACAACACGAGGGTAGAGAAATTATGACAATATTGAATTATGGCTGAGCTACCACTTTAAATTTTAAGTTGTAGCTAACCCAAAAATGAAAATTCTCTAATCATTTACTCACCTTCATGCCATCCCAGATGTGTATGGCTTCCTTTTTTCTGCAGAACAAAAATTATAATTTTTG
The DNA here is from genome assembly GCA_032164185.1 of Moxostoma hubbsi. NCBI lineage: Eukaryota > Metazoa > Chordata > Actinopteri > Cypriniformes > Catostomidae > Moxostoma > Moxostoma hubbsi. The sequence goes on along the minus strand of JAVLUX010000016.1, from coordinate 9,509,041 downwards.
AAAGCATATTTCAGCTCTGTAGGTCAGTACAATGCACGTGAATGGGTGCCAAGTAGGGACTCCAGTAGTTAAATCCATATCTTCAGAAGTGATGTGATGGGTGTGGCTTAGAAACAGATCAGTATTTAATTTGTTGTGAGAAGTTCTTCTCCCAGCCCAGCAGGGGGCGATATGTTGAGAAGAATATGAATCACTGAAAACACAAGAAGAATGTGAAAGTTATCTGTTTCTCATCCACACCTATCACATTGCTTCTGAAGATATTGATTTAACCACTGGAGTCTTATGGATTACTTTTATGCTGACTTGTGATTTTTATTTTTTTATTTTTTTGTTTAGCTTTAAAATGTTGGCACTCATTCACTTGCATTGTATGGACCAAAGGAGCTGCAAAATTCTTCTAACAAACTTCATTTGAGTTCAGCAGATGAAAGTCATACACATCTGGCATGATGGTGAGTAAATGTTGAGAGAATTTTCATTTTTAGGTGAACTATCCCTTTAAGGGCGCTTGTCAGAGCTGGATGAATTTTTCCATAAGAGAGGTTTGGAAACCTTTCTAGTAATCATTACAGTGAAAATGTGAACAATGTCCCACAGGGACATTATATATAATGCTGAAATATAAACCAAAGCAAGATCATGTTTTATGAATGGCTACTTTCACTACTTCATAGCTTTTAGTTGTTAGTTCAGTGTGGTTAGTTTTCAGTGTCAAAATAGTTTCGATCATTAGTTCTGTACACAGTACTAGCACTCCGTAAATGCAGACTACACAGTCTGCGAAGGGCATTACTCACAGAAATGCTGCTTGTTCGCACTCCAATTGTCAATTACACTTTTGGCAGAGCAAAAGGCATTTACACTTAACATGGATATTTACATGGATTTATACTGTGTAATCAGCCCAAAGTAGCTGTGATTGTTTCCAGTACCCCCGCAAGGGCACAGGTTAAATGCATAAATACTGTTTATGACATGAGGGACAAAGCACACTTGTATTGCTGCTCAGATTTAAAATTAACTCTTAACTGAAGTCACAAGAGACCATATTTACAGAACCACCCTGAAAATGACCATCACCATGTCACAGAAAAGCCTGTTATCATCAGAGCCACAACTTACCTCAGCGTACTGTCTAAGTTGGAGCTGCAATTTTAATCTTGATATATCCGCTTGTCTTGGTGCTAATTAAAGCATTGCATGATAAAACTTTTTTTTTCACTGTGTGGAGTGAAGTGTTTCACTTAGCTTGATGCTGCAGCAGTAATAGACTCCGCTTGAGTGACAGTCTCTGACAGTGCGCGCAGCTATGTCATAAAAGTCCCATTCAATAATCTATCAATAAATTATGCATTAATTAAAATTAAACCTAGTAATGTAACAACAGGTACGCCGCCCATTGCAGCGAAGTAAAAGTAATACAATTTTCATTCTAAATTTACTTGAGTGAGAGTAAAAAGCACCCACTTTTATTTTTTCAAAAAAGTTACTCAAGTAAAAGCAGTGGAGTACATGTAGCTTGTTGCTACCCATGTCTGGAGCCAAGTAGTACTATGTGTCAAGACCTCGTGAACTCTGGTTAGATTCAAGCAAACAAATCCCAGTTTGAATATGCCCTAACAATATAATGGCTGTGCAAAAACTGGAGCAGATTGAGTTTTTCACTCTTTAATTTTGTTTAATGTGTGTTGCAGATGCGTCAGGGCGCTTTCCTAGTGAACAGTGCGCGTGGAGGTCTGATAGACGAGAAAGCTCTGGCCCAGGCTTTAAAAGAGGGAAGAATACGGGGAGCAGCCCTGGACGTCCATGAGACAGAGCCCTTCAGGTAAGAGAAACACTGTTTACTTATATTATTCTAATATATCTTAATTCTCTGAATTGTGTAGCTTGGTGAAACTGAACATCAAAGTGAGAAGATTAAGTCATTTTATAATGTAAATTTAGTAATTTTTTATGAAAGACTCATAGTTGCTCATAGTTATTACTAATCCTGCATGATATTGAGGAAAAGAGTGATATCTGATAAATTGTTGGATAATGCAACATGATGCAGTAATCCAATGCTGACGTCATAGGAGCGTGTGACAGAGCAGAACCGCCACTGCCCAAATATGAAGTTTGTGAAAAAAGAATGTTCTTTTCCAAATATCACAAACATACGGGGCTCCAAATAATAATAATTAAAAAAAAACCTAATTAAAATTAAGCCAGTGTATCCTAAAGTTTTGTTTCCAAATAGCGTTTTTTTTTTTTTGCTGCCAAATTTCAGAACTGCTTGATTTAGATGGTTCTTCAAAAGCAAGACAGAAAGCTGAATTTTTATTCTTTTTATATAATTTATTTATGCATTTATAACTTTTTGCATAATTTATTGTATTATTTTTAAATGTTTACTTTTAAATTGGTGCTTCTGGGAAAACACTACATTGTCAAAAAATTACTGCTATGTTTTTTGCACATAGCAGTATTTTATTTTTATAAATTTTATTCCCTTTTCTCCCAATTTGGAATGCCCAATTCCCAGTACTTAGTAGGTCCTCATGGTGGTGCAGTTACTCGCTTCAATCTGGGTGGCGGGAGACAAATCTCCGTTGCTTCTGAGATGATCCGCACATATCACGTGGCTCGTTGTGCATGACACCGCGGAGGCTCCCAGCACGTGGAGGCTTCGTGATACTCTCCGTGATCTAAGCACAACTTACCACATGCCCCATTGAGAGCGAGAACCACTAATTGTGACCACGAGGAGGTTACCCCATGTGACTCTACCCTCCCTAGCAACCGGGCCAATTTTGTTGCTTTGCAGACCTGGCTGGAGTCACTCAGCACACACTGGATTTGAACTTGTGACTCCAGGGGTGGTAGTCAGCAGCAAAACTCGGTGTGCTACCCAGGCCCCCTGTTAATCCAGTGTTATTAAAACAGACTAAAGATTGGATGGGGAGCGCTATGGATTAGACGCATCTGCCTCTCTTTCCCCACTCATTTCAGACTATTTTCACAATTATCCTCTAGCCCTTCGCGATACCTCACTAATCGAACAAAGCAACTTTGTAACAGCAGCAGCAGCTATCAAAATGGTAGCCAAGTCGACTTAAGCGTCCAAAAAGAAGCTAACACGAGAGCTGAGTTTCCCGCAGCCCCAAACGACCTGAACATGGCGGCGCTAACTGGCTCGTTAGAGGAGCACAAAGCAGCCCTGGCTGTCAGTCTCAAGGCTGCTATCTCCTTAGAGGTTAAATTTGATTGTGTGCAAACTACTGTATTTGACCTTGGTCTGCGACTTACCTCGCTTGAATCCAGTGCGGAATTATTAGGTGAGTATGTCAAGCGTTAGGAAGACTCCTGTGCTGCACTAGCAGAGTGTAACGCAAAGTATATCAGCTCTGATTTTAGTTAAATGAGTGGAAAACCAGTAGTTGTGCATCAAACTCATGCAAGTTATTTCTGTTCTGTCATGCACTTGATGTTCTAATGTATATTCATTCGTTTGGCTTTATAATAATTATGATATTGCATTTAATTTGTGCCTACTTACCCAAAGGCTCTTTGAATATACGAGATACGTGAGTTCGGTTTTCATTTGGAGGTGGGGGTGCACGTGTGTGTACATGGGGACGGGGCCGATGAGTGTATGTTGCGGCTGTTTTTTTTTTTCCCTCAAGGCATTATTATTGTATCAGGGTACTATCTAGATTGTGGGTAGCATGACGGGGACTAGTACACACATTAGTTTGATCTCCTAGAATGTAAAGGGCCTGAATACGGGCACTAAGACCAAGAAAGTGCTTACACACCTACAGCTCCTCAAAGGAGGAATTATTTTCCTACAGGTAACTCATATTAGATATTTCTCGCATTAAGTGAACATGGGTTGGTCACCATTTCCACTCCCAAGTTTTCAGTGAGGACAAGGGGGGCTGCTCTTATCCACAAAGACATTGCTTTTGAACCTGCATCTGTATTTTTAGATAAGATTGGTCACTAAAATAGTCTCTTGAAAAAAAAAATCTTGTTGAAATGTAATCTGATTTGAATACTATTCTGATGCTAGTGAAACTTTGTAGTATGGCACTTTTCTTTCCTTAAGATGATTCGCTTATGTTTTCCTCTCTTTTTAGTCACTTTTGAGAAATGTCTGCCAAATGAATAAATGTAATGTTAATGAATGGTCATTATGTGATTGTGTTGGGGATGCTCACTGTTCCGGTTGTATTGGCATCTATATATGATCCTAACTGCGATGATGCCGCTTTCATTTCCAATTTTTTCTCTACCCTATCTTGCCACTTTATATTTATAAGAGTATGAATTAAAAAAAAAAATGTAATATATATATTTGGACATTTTCACTTAGGGGTGTACTCACTTTTGTTGCCAGCGGTTTAGACATTAATGGCTGTGTGTTGAGTTATTTTGAGGGGACAGCAAATTTACACTTATACAAGGTGTACACTCACTACTTTACATTGTAGCAAAGTGTCATTTCTTCAGTGTTGTCACATGAAAAGATATAATCAAATATTTACAAAAATGTGAGGGGTGTACTCACTGTTGTGAGATACTCTGTGTGTGTGTGTGTGTGTATATATATATATATATATATATATATTGTATTTCTTTACAATGTTTCATGAAATTATGTCTGTTATGTTAAATGTCTGCTTAAAATTTCAATAAAGAAATTGAAGGGGGGAAAAAAAACAGACTTATCCATTTAATTCTCTAGTAAAGAAAATTTAGTTGTGAATATGTACCTTCACGTGAATTGTATCACCTCGCCCTGTTCGTTGTTGCGTGCAGTGAGCTCATCTCAACAGAATGGGTGAAAAGTGGAAAACACACTGGTGTGCGCGCATGCACACACACAGTGTCTATTCTGTTATCCGTGTCACCATAAATGTGACTTTATTAAAATCATTCCATTAATGCAAGCCTTTGCGATTTATGTAAATTTGTGATATTTAAATTCCATAAATTGTGCAGCCCCAGATATTTCTATATATTATTTTGAAAAATAACATTATTTATTTATGCATCAGCTTCTCTCAGGGCCCTCTGAAGGATGCCCCAAATCTTATCTGTACCCCACACACATCCTGGTATAGTGAACAGGCCTCCATTGAGGCCAGAGAAGAGGCAGCGAGGGAGGTGCGCAGAGCCATTACAGGTCAGAAACTGCCCTGGTGTTGATTATCAGTCTGTGCCTGCTGAGTTCCTGCATATAAACATTACTGCTAAACATCAAGTGAAGATTGTCATTGGATAAGCATTAAAAAAATGTATTTAGTTTATTGGTCATTCCTAAGTGTTGCCAACTATGTCTAAACAGTTATGTTGCATAAAATTAGAATGATCAAAACATTAGAGATGGGCATTTGATTACTTTTAAAATTGGGAAATAAAGAAGTCAATGTTAAAAATGAAGCTTTGAATGCCAACAGATTACAGAAAATATTAGACACTTTATGGTCAAGATAACCGATTACTGCTGAAAGTATTACTTACTCATCTTTATTATTTCTGATTTCTAATTAAAATACAAAATTATTTAAACATATGTCTATTGGAGAAATTGCTATTTTTGTTTTTTGTTACTTGCTAACAATTTTCACTGTAACACCATAGGACTCTGCGAGAGAAAATGAAAGTTTACAGAGGTTAAATGATAGTGCCATATTAATCTTCTATATACTGTATAATGCTGAATATTTTGATAAGGATTATACTCCCCATTGCATTGTTAAATGTCATGGTTTTCATCAGTAAATTATCATTATTTAACTGGATAAGCGCATGCTCTTCCATTTAAATGTTTTTCTTTTTAAAGAATATTTTGATGTGATCAGAGATGATATTATTTTAGCTAAATACAATTTGAATTACAAATATTTTAAATGTATTTTGTCAGTGTGTAAGCAGCATATGTATCTAAAATATTTATGTATTTCCAGTAAGCAGAATTATTGGCTAATATTTCAATTTTGTGTCCCCATTGCCCTGTTCTGGCCTGATTTTTAGTCCCACTATATCTGATGGATCATTTAGCTAAATTTTAAAGCATAGGAACTTTTCTGGATTTTTCTTTATAGTAGTAGTAATAATAATCAAAATAATAAATTCAATCTTAATTTTTATTTATTCATGTTTAAAGTTTTGCGAACCTAACCATGAGTTCAGTATCGTGAACTGAATCGTGAGATGAGTGAATTGATGCACCCCTAATAATTGTAAAATGATTCAATTGTAAATTGAATAGATCTAATTCATAGGCTATGGTTGATCTACTATAGTGTTTGTCTTCTGATGTTTTTGAAGTAATTGTAAGTGCTCTGTGTAATTGCAGGCCGTATCCCGGACAGTCTGAAGAATTGTGTTAATAAGGAGTATTTGATGGCGGCGTCTCAGTGGCCGTCTATGGAAGCTGCCACTGTGCACTCTGAACTCAACGGAGCTTCAGCCTATAGGTGATTATACCTCAAGTCTGTCACTATTAACAGCAAAATCTGCCATTCTTTCTGTTTTCCCTCAGTATTTCAGCTTATTTGATAAGTAAAACCATGATCCTCTTGTTTTTATTTTTTTATATATATTTATATACACAGGTTCCCTGCGGGGCTGATTGGTGTTGCAGCGGGTGGTCTGCCTGGAGCCGGGGCAGGAGTAGAGGGTATTGTAGCTGGATCTCTGCCCCTGGCCCATGCCATTGCCCCTGTCTCTCACCCTCCTCATACCCCATCACCTGGACAACCTTCCAAGGCAGAGGCTGACAGAGACATCCCTTCCGACCAATAGCATCCCAGCACATTCCAACTTTGCCCTGATCGATGCCCTTTCACCTTACCTAGGGGTCGACCGAGGTTGACAGCCCTGCTTTGGACGTGACCTCAGGCCACCCCAGTTCAGCAGAACCCAGGAGTGACCCACTTGAAACTCTCTACCGCTCATCTTACCCCTCATTTCCACTCGCTGTATTCTGTTTCTCACTTTGGCAGTAAGCAATAACTTCTCTCAATGATTCAAGAATTGGGTTGATACTCTCTCTAAGCTACAAAATCCCAGTTTCTTTGCTTTTGTATCTACTCTGGACTAGTTGGAGTTTGTTTCTGAGTAGCGTTTCTTTAATTTTCATGGACTTTCTTTCATTTTCATGGACCTTCTTTTTTTTCCCCTTCATCCTTCCCATTTTCCTATTAAGCATACATGTAACAAACCTTCTCAACCTGTCCTGTTTTAGCAAAACGTTTGATCATCGAAACAAAGCAACAGCTGGTTTGTCTTTGATTATATTCCTCTAGCCACGGTTTCAACAGCCATCAGCGTTTATTTCCCAGCTGGTGTTCAATAATTGAGATCAAGGCCTAATGACTAGCCCGTGGCTAAGAGTTACTCAGTCCATGGGAAGGGCTGATGTTTTGCGTTCCTCTCACTCTTATTCCTTCATGTGGAAGGCATCTTCTAGAATTGTCCTTACTCCATCTTTCTCAGAAAGATGTTTGCAGAAAACATGAGGGCTTCATCCCCCAACCCCACCCCAGAGCTGTTCGGGGTTGGTCTGATCATGTGCTCGCTTTAAGTCACAAGATTTACAGCGACCATAAAGACTGAGGTCAGCATAAGTATCACTGAAACAGCATAAGTGAAATTCCATGGTCAAGTGATGGACGATTTACACTTTTTGTAGCCCCTTGTGTTGCTTTGTAAACAGCTTGATGATGTAGAATTGCTTTAAGGGACCCAGCTCACATTTAGTTCATAAGTAAAACTTTCAAACAAAGCCATATTCAAAGTCACATTGTGTAACATTGCTGGTGTAAAAAAAAAACAACAATTTTTTCTGCAGTTCTGTTGGACAGAAATAAAGATTTGTTACACACCTTACCCCCCCCCCCCCCCCCCCTCCAAAAAATGCCCTTTTACAATGTGTGCACAACATTGACTTCCGCTTGACTCATACTGAGATCCACCATAGCAAAGCTGAAAATATAGGCACCTTTTTTTATTCTTAGCCATTTTAAGTCAAAGAATATTTGCCTTGTTTTCCACATCTTGTCTCTTGCTGTACTTTCTCCTTGTGCCTCCTTTCGATTAGGCCTTCTCACAGCGAGGCGCCATCCTCCTCCACCCTTCATATCTCCACTCGTCCTCTCACCCCTCCATGTCTTCCCATGAAGACACTGTGTAGCACACCAGCCCTGTCCTTCCTCCTCAGTATCCTCCACAAGGCACTTAAATCTTTTTAACTCACTGTCTCCACCCACCAACACATTTTCATACAGGCCTAGTATACAAATGCAAAGAGCTAAGATTCATCCACCTTTTTGGGAAGAAGTTCAGGTTTAGGCTAGGGCTTATTCGGCTGGTTTTAAGCCTAAACTGTGATCTGGAGGCTGCGTTAATGTGATTTAGCCAGCAGAAGGCGATGGCTTGCTTTCTCCACGTATATGTGGCCAGCTCACAGCCTAATAACTTGCTTGTTATAGTTTTGGCTAATTAATTAATCAATCCCAGCTCACCATTAAATGGCCAATGGTTGCATGGACGGCCAACATTGTGTTTATAGCTGATGATTTAGCAGGAAATCTGACCGCTAGGGCTGCTCTATCCATGGCTCATAGTCTTGAGACTTGTATATGATCTGGATGGATGATATGGCGATTCTATGCCACACTTTTCAGCAGACATACCCTGTGGTCACCGAGAGGCATTTTCTTAGTGTCTTCTGTATCAGCATATGAAAGAGCTGTTCGACCATTAGATGACTTAAGAGCACACAAGATAAGGTGGAAAGAATGTAATAAGCTAGGTCACATAAAAGCTGGTTGCTTTCCAAAGAAGGTAGGTCATCCCCAAGCTTGAGTGTGTCACGGGATACCTTTCTGTGTGAAGAGCAAGGCCTTTCTAGTACCTCAGTAACAGATATTGAATGTATGCTTAAATCTTTTTCTTTGTACAGCTTTTTTAGGCCATATGTTCTTATTTCTTAGGGGTGTGCATGTGTCTGCATGTATGTGGCGGCGTGTGACTCCTTATCCTGTACTCAGTTATACGCAAATTACATAAGCTTTTTCCCCTATCTCTAAGCTTAGGATGTCTATATATTATTTCATTAGAAAAATCTCAGGCTTTAGCTTTTGAACGTTCTTGATCTGTGATTTGTTTTTAAATTTTCTGTACAAAGGAGCACAGTTTTATGTCCTCATTGAGGTGTATGCTAATAAATGGAGGGGAGGGGGGGCAAAACTTGGTAATTGGTACACTAATAAACCAATATTTCAGTATAGATTTTGGGTGAATCTTCGCTGCCTACCAGCATTTCATTCTATGTACCTGATGTTGTAAGTATCCCCAGATGGTCGTCCTTGATAGTCAGTACTTGCGAAATAATGCACGATAAGACCGAAAAATATTTCTACAAAGTTGTACCTTTTAGGCCCCTCCCCTTGTTCCTGATTTGCCACATTTTGGTGTTGTTTTAAGTGACATGCAACTTTCCTAGACTTAAGTGACACCCCTTTAGAGCTGCTCTGTAAATTTCTGTGCTACGTTTTTTGATTGCTGTTGCATTTTTAAAAAAAAAGTTTCTTCTAGCATTATTGTTGCGTTTCTTTGCCGTCAACGTCATCCAGCTATGATATGAGATGTGCAATTGTGTTAACCAAGAAATTCGAATTCTGGCCTTGTTTGTGTCATTCAGTGTTCAACATGTTGTATTGAAACATTTCAAGATGAGTATTGTTCAATACCTTAGCCCTTTGTTGTGATTCAGCATCCAGGAATCCCTCTTGTTTGAAATCCCCTGCCATCTTAAGAGTGTAGTTGGCATGTAGTTCCCTCGCTGCCTTAGTGTTATAGATTGTGGTGGGCTTGGTGAGTTTCTTCCATTCTTTCTCTTCCCCCTACACACACATACCCCTCAACCTCTACTCTTACCCCCACAAACACGCATGCAAGAGAGAGGAAGCTGTTTTCTTTAGCCATATGTTGCTCTGTGTGCTTAATGCATATTTCTGGAGAACACACATGGCTTTCACTTTAAGGTGTGAAATGCTCAGGCACTATGAAAGACCCTTTCAGGACATGCTAATCTTTGCAGTGGGACAAAGCTTTGGCTAAGTCTAGTCCATGAAGGGAGGCTGGAGAGGAAAGATATGGACTTGGAGCTTGTCAGTTTCTCTCTCAGGGTTCTAATATACACATATCCTTCAACCGTTAGTCATAAACTTCCTCCATCAGAATGAAGATCCTGTTCTAGCTCTCTCTGAAAGTCAATGCTTCAACAGTGAGTGTCTTTCTCTGTGATATATTCCTTTCAATACCACTCTTTCTCCTCTGCTTTCTTTTGCGTGTTTGTCGCACTGACTCCTAACAACAAAAGAATGAATGTTTTAATAGATCTGCGTGTAACGTTGAAGTTGGGAAATGTATTTTTACAACATGTGAACTTTTTATTCCTTTCTCTTACCTTCTTTTTGTTGTGAATTGATTTTCCCCTTTTCCCCCCATCACCAGACTGTAAAAAGGTTAAAAAAAAAAAAAAAAAAAAAAAAAAAAATCCTGTTACTAGGCTCTTAAGCTTTACTTTTGTTTTTGTTTACTTTTTTATTAGAAAACAATCATGTTTGTGATGGTAACCTCTGATGGTAAATTCCACAAGTTATTTTAATAAAATCGTAAAGATTAAACCTTTGGTGGTCTTGTTTCTGTTATAAACTAAGAAGCTGAACTTATAAAAATCATTATAAAATGATCACAACCCATTTTGTTTGCATAATGTCACAATTCTGAACAAAACAGGATATTCAATGAGGTAAAAATTTATTCCAGGTTCAATAAAGCTCAATCAACAGCATTTATGGCATAATGTTACCACAAAAAAAAAAAAGAAAGAAAAAAACAAAGTTGTCAAATTGGCTAGAACTACACAAAAGGTTGGTAACAATTTTATCACAATTACCAAGCCTATTGTTCTTGTGGTAATACTTTTGAAACTAATTATTTTAACGTTTACAGATTGGCCCCATTCACTTCCATTGTAAGTGCCTCACTGTAACTCGATTTTATTTATTTTTTACAAAAAGGAGGGACAAGTCAAAATAACTTTTTGTGTAATCAACATCATGCCATATGTCGCTTAATCTTAAAGTCCATCGAACCTGAAATATTCCTTTAGGATGGGAATTTGAGTTTGCTAAAACAGACACTTAACTATTTGGCAATTGGTTGATGTTGAGTTCGTTCATGTGCACACCAATATGATGACAACCAAAAATTATTTCATAAAAAAAAAAAAAAGTAATGCAGGAATCATGACATTTTAAAATAATCTAATAATTCCCTGCATTTTGTCAAAAGCTAAACAGTTGTGTAAGATGGCAAGAATGCTGGTAACTGTGTTTCCGTGCAGTGCAAACTGGGTAACGGGCAAAAATCTATGGTTTTTGCTTAAAAAAAAAAATTTGTGAACACACCCCAATAAAAGAACACCTTTGTAATGCATTTACATGACTATGCATAATCGGAGAGCACACAAGATATTTTCCAGTCATTGCTCTTTCAGGTGTTTGTGGTTTCATGATGTGATTTGTGTGTATTGTTTCTACATTTTGCTCAAACACATTGTACAAACTGATTTGCAACCTCCGTTTTGGATGTAGGTAAAAGAACGCACATTTGGGAGACATAGAGGTGATTAAAGAAAAGGAGCAAAAAAAAAAGTGTTTTGTAGTGTATTTTTAGCAGGGTGCCCCCACTAAAAGTCCTGTTTATCAGCTAATGTCCCAGGGTGGTGATGTGTTGCTAATCAGGTTAATGATGTGTTCAGGGCATATACCCCATACCACGTCTACCAGCTGAAATTGTTACCAAATGGCTCTGAGAAAACTTGCTCTGCCACATATCAAGTCTGATGTTGACATCCATTTAGCTTGGCATAAATTAGTTGACCCAATGTTTTGAAACCAGATAATATCCGCAGTATGTTTTTCATTGTGCAGACTGGTGTCCCTGCCCTTTAAAAGGTGTTTATTTTGAATCTTGAGGTCAAGGAGCATAGGTTAGCCCTAAAGGTTTGCCAATAAACATTCTTTGTCTTGTTAAATAAAGGAAACCCCTCTAAATAGGCTTGGAAAAACAGTATAGCTCTCCAAAAACAACATCAAAAAAGTTTTTCTTTCTATATAAATTCCTTGGACATACAGGCAGTGATATCCTGTTGAGTTGAGTGTGGTTGTTTGCCACAATGTTGTTTGAATGCTATAGATGCTATTGTATGATTTTTGCATATTAACGTTGCTCCTTTCAGCTGACATCAAAAAGTGAAGAAAGGAACACTTTAGAAAAATATTTTTTACAGGAGTGATTCACAATTAATGTTTTAATGGTGCCCGTAAAGAGGTGGGACCCATTCTAGTGTTTACGGGATTGTAGATCCTTTCAAGATGGCTGATGAATTTAGCAAGTGTCTTAGTTTTTGACGCTTGTTTCTTGACTTGGCATTTTTTAAACTTTTTTTAATATATCATTTCATCATAAAGCTGGCCTACCACAGAATTGTTTTTTTTTTTTAATTATGACTATATATCTCTCAACTGACCCTTCGCTAAGCCCTGCCTTACAAGCACTTCTGACCAATCCTGTCTTGGCATCTGTTGCCCTGCTGTCATTTCTCTGACACACATTTGCTATTTTCCAATGACAGCCTATGGGCGTAATATGTTTGAAGTGGGAGAAAAAAAGTACAGATGCTCTCCTTGTATATAAGGGTGTGTGTGTGTGTGTGTGTGTGTGTGTGTGTGTGTGTGTGTGTGTGTGTGTGTGTGTGTGTGTAAGGTAGTTAGTTCCGGTCCTCAAATCTGATTGGACGTGAGACATTCCATGAGCACTGATCGTCTGACAGCATCAGCACTTGGATGCTTCACTGTGTGTGTATCACTCCGCCTGTGTTCGTGTTGTTCTAAACTAAAGTGTAAAAGCAGTGCATATCTGTTAGGAGTTACTTTCTTTATTTTTTAAATTACATATGTTAACCAGCAGGTGGCGGCAAAAGATCACTTGTGTAATATGAGCCAGTTGGTGACGTAAAGTGAATCCATTAGTCATTGTTTAGATAGAACAGCGCTCCATGATCGCTCGTATTACCACTACATTACTTAAGCTAGGACATTGTTTTAAATGGCTTTAAATTAACAATTTCAGGATTAAGGCTCATTGCAGCTGAGAGACACAATGGACTGTTTGATTACAGAACTCGAGGCAATTAGCGCTTAGTTTACACATTGGATACACACTGTTTAAAATGGCAGAGGACATTGCTGTTTGTATACTGAATGACTCTTGCGCGGCTACCACGAAATAGGGAGAAATACCCCCGTTTGGACGCTATTTTACCACTGAGAAAGCTGACCTTCAGAACGCTGACAGCATCTTTGCTTGGGAGTGGCAACAGGTGGGCGCACACGCTCCTCTCTCTTTCTCTCTAACACACACAGACACGCGCACACACCCATCAATCCATCCTTGTTTTTCTAATAACTTGTTAGAAACAGTACAAGCCATGATACTATTTCTGAAGTGAACTTTCAAACGCATCATTTGTTTTCAACCAGCAATGGCATATTCTGATCAGTAGTGTGATATAGTAGTTCCATGCACAAATGCGTTTTTATGACGGTACTCAGTTTTTCCTAATTTTTTAAAATATACTTGTTCATTGAACTGTTGTATATAAGCAATATCACACTCGCAACCATGCTGTATGGCTCTACATCAGCACTGCTGTAATTATCTCGGCCTGCAGCGAAATCACAGCAGTGCTGATGTAGGGCATATAGCATGGTTGTGAGTGTGATGTTAAATAATGTATGTATACTGCGCTGTGACCGCATTACTAACTTGGGTGTGCATTATTTTTAAACAATCCAATGGTCCGTCGTCAATTATTCCGCTTACACCATGGTTACCACACCTTAAAACATGTGCGTTTGTTTGTGTGAGAGTTTGCATGTGACTGGTGGAAAGTGAGAAACTCAGAAAATGAGAGAGATTAACTCTGGGATTACCTTTTTTGTTACAGCTCTGGTCAGAAGTAACAAAGCTTCAAAATCTGTATATTCCTGTTATAAATTTTACCAACTTTTTTTTTCATCCCTACTGAGATGCAGGAGTGAGCTGACATGACGGTTTTTCTCTCACAAGTATGTTTGGTTCTCAAGTGTGTGCGTTACGTGTATATTGTGTGTCCGAGTGTTTTCCCGCCGATCTCTCAGATAATATAGAA